>JXXA01019431.1:0-20079 GCA_000956255.1 Anopheles punctulatus
GATAGCCCCGCCTGTCACGCGGGAGACCGGGGTTCGATTCCCCGTCGGGGAGGAGAGAGAGTACACTTCTTTTTGTTTTAAATTAATGTAAACGATGTTATGCCTTTTTTATCATCATCTTTACCTATTATTTTTACAGTTTTAGACAAAACAAACGACACATTTTAACAAAATAATAACAACTATTTCTCAAAACTAACTTTAACACGTTTTCGGCAAATGAGGTATGCTAGATGCTAACGAATTCAGAGTTTTGATTCATGCTTCATTTCCTTCCGTTCCCAATCTGGAAGACTTCTTTCCTTGATCCCGCTGAAGCTCCCACCGCGACCGATGCCTTGTCGAAATTTGTCTGCGCCTTGTTTCGCTTCTTGCAGTAATTCAATGGACACATCAGACGCCTCACGTTCCAGTGCATCCTCATACGATTGCGCTGAAAAGGCACCATAATATGCCGCATCTCGATCGTGCCGGATACACCGCTGTGGATACTTGGCAATGCTCATGGCTAGATTGTACGCCTGTCCAAGACCAGCCCCAACAGCAACCACCCGATTGACAAGTCCGATTTCGAGAGCTTCCTTAGCGGAAACTGTCCTGCCGGTAAGTATAAGATCTAGAGCGCGTGAAAGTCCTATCAGTGCAGGTAACCGCACCGTGCCTCCGTCGATCAGTGGTACCCCGAAACGTCGGTTGAAGAACCCTAGCACTGCGTTTTCCTCCATCACACGCAGGTCGCACATGAGCGCTAGTTCCATTCCGCCGGCCACACAGTACCCGCTAATGGCGCATACGATCGGTTTACGGATCATTCGTCTCGTAGGACCCATGACGCCTTCTGGATTTTGGACAATCGTCTGCACTTGTTGTGGATCTTTTGCTTCAGCCAGCTCGCTGAGATCATATCCGGAGCAGAAACTACCACCGATGCCATGCAGCACGCCCACGTCTGCCTTCGGGTCCTTCTCAAACTCCGCAATTGCGCTTGCTAACTTTTTGCCTGTCATCGAATCGATTGCATTTCTCACCTTTGGACGATTGATACCGATTAGTGTGATGTTGTTTTCTCTCTCTACAACAATTGAGTCTGCGTGTGATGTTGCCATTTGTTCTGTTAAAACATGAAAATTAGCTGCAACATTCGTCTGATCCTCAAACATTATGTACTTTCTTACCCTTAGCTGAATCCTTTCCTACCGATGAACACTCACGAGTTATTAAGCGCAATGTAGACTTACGTAAAAACTGTGTGCCACCACAACGCTTCAATGCTTGCATGACTGCTTTATCGTTTGCCAAACAGTGATAAAAGGTTGGAACAGATCCGATGTGTAACGGATTAATCTTTTCGCTCCTTTGCAAGGTTTGATGATCGAGAAGGAAACTTTACACACTGAAGTTATCTGTTTTGTTCTTCCACTGCTTAAGCAATTTATTATAATGTTTAGCAAAATAAGCGCACATGCCGGTCTGCGCGACTTGATGAACGATGTAAACAAGTAAATGTAAACATTGAGAAAAATGCAAAAACATTTCACAGCTGACGGCTGCTCGAGCAATTTGTTGAATCATTCGAGCAGTTTGAACCAGGCGAAACGGTTCTATTCTCAACCATTTATTGCCACTTCCTATAATATGAAACATATACATTTTGAGTTTGTCCATTGCTTCGTATTTCTATTTTTTACACTATGATTAACATTTTACCATTCAAACTAGTGTAAATAATAAAAAAACGTTTTCCGCGAACTTTTCAGGTAGTATGAAATAATTCATGCGCTCAACCGGGTGGCGTGAAAGTAGCCTTTATTTTATCCTTCCACTCGTCGGATTTTTAATGCGGCTGTTTGCATCTATTTTCTCCGCCAAAATCCATAACAAACAAAACACACTCAAAAACCACTTGATTCCTTCGAACATTGAACGGTATTTCTTTATTATCGCAATCATCGGATCCTAAAAAGTAGTACCTATTGAAAAGACATGGTTTTATTGCCCACGCCGTTCTCTCAGTTCGCGCGTTCACGGTCTACGTTTTCCTACACAATCATCGTCTAGCCAGTTCCTTCTCCGTCTAGCCACAACTCCGCTTCTGAACGTAAAGGTGCGATGTACTAATCTGGCTCCTTATCTCATTTACACACTTCTGCTAGTACTAGCACCAACGGAACACATTCAATTGCAAGCTATGGGTTGGGTGGGGAGTTTTGCGTCACCGTTTAAGTAAGTCGATAACCATTCGGTTTATTTAGAAGCAGCTACTAAACACGTTTATATCTTGTTGAAAGCTAGTGAAAGCAAGTGTTTTCTTCCCAGCTGGTTTCTTAACTTAAGTATCAAAAGAATATAAAAAATGTTTCTTTTCATTAATTTGTGGCATATTATGAAAATATTGTTTTACCTAAGCAGTAGAATATTTTGCTCTATTCACTCCATTGCTCTATGCATTTGCTCTATTCACTGGCTTGTTTCATAAAAGTGGATGGATGTGTTGCAAAAGAAATATAACACGGTGTTCATAACACGGATGTATTTTTATTGCAAAAATACAACAAAAAGAGCGATATAAAATTAGCCTGTGACATAATTTTAGGCTGGAATTACCAGAGATCCAACTGCAACCCGCATGTAGCGCTTCGTATGGAAGTGAAGGAAGTGTAAAACATTTTTATAATCTTGCTTCGCACTCGATCCTGCTTTAGTCCACGGTAAACCTCGTACTAAATGGCAACTAAATATGTACACTGGATTTAAGTTTTCGGTATGGCTTTCATCTCGTTTGTTGTAACGTGAGTTTTTTTTTCTATTTATTTTTGTTTTTGCTAGTAACTCATTTAGGTGGTTTTGTGTGGTGTTAAAATATTATCTTCATTCATTCAACTATCTGCTATTTTTGCTTTTCTTTTCGCTAAACTGTTGCGGCGGCTGCTTGCTTGGTGTAGTGGTCTACGAAAGATCATTAGTGGCAGCCCAAAACGTTGGACGTATGTGGTGTAAAAGTTTGTTTATTTGAGATGCTGCTGTTTGCTTTGTTGCGTTAATTTCTTACGTACCTGGGCATTTGCAGTTGTTTGCAAGTTAGCATGTATACAAATAAAAACTAAAACTAGCAGGCATAAACGAGCGATATGCAAACGATACACCGTTGGATGGAATTTTGTATTTGGCTTTTGCGTATTTGTCGTCTTGCGTGTTTCTTGTAATGTACCTTCGTGTTGCAGCTAACGCGAAAGCCGGACTTACGAAGGCTGTAGGCATTAGAAGCAAAAATTAGAACTTTGTGTTTGTATGTTGGTTTGTTGTTTTTTTCCTAACCATTGGTTCTATTAGCCGCTGCCAAGACGGGTTTGGTGCGGTATCGGTAATTTCGTCAGGCGTTTCTAACTCAGATTTGTTCAACATTATTGTCCAGCAGTGCGGATATGTTGGGCCTACATATAAGAATGTTAAATCTGCGTTTTCGCGAATAAAATAAAATTATCGCAAAATTGTAGAAAAAGTCACAATAATGGTAGCCCAAGAGATTGCGTACAAAACACTGCTTGTAGTTGGATGGTTCGGCAAAGTGTTAGGAAAAGATTAAACTATTCGCGATACACGTATTCTCGTTAACTATTTTAATAGATTTATGTTTTTTTCTTCTTCTCTCTAGTGTTTATATAACAAGGAGTGGAAAGCGAACGACTAGAAAATGTACAGCTTGCAGCAGTGAATGTTAAAAGTAAAGTAACACAGCGGCTTAGTGGTATAGTTCATAGCTTAACATGGTAACAAAACAAAAATTTAACAAATGTAAAATAAACAAAACGAAAAACAATATTTGAAGCCCTCCCGCAATACCTACGCAGATCAAATTAGATGATCCAACTAGCAAACAAATGGACTCTTTTTTGCTGCTACAGGTGCATTCACCTTGGTAAATGGTAAACATTGTTGCCTTAGGAAATAAAAAACGCAAATATCGTGCTGAATTAACCTATTTTTGTAGCTTTAAACCTATGAAACGATGAGTTTTGCGAATGGTAATATAGGATGATACATTCGATCAGATCGTAATTTACCTAAGTACACTCACCAACGAAGACTAGACATGAATGGGTTTGTTGCCTGGTAACCTACGTGAGTTTCACTTTTTCCGTTCCTTCTTGCATTATCATGGTTTTACAAAAATTTCATGCCTCTATTATATAGTATCGTATGCTCTATGTACACCGCTACAAAAAGCTGCCCCTGATTTGTTTCAATCCCTTTGATACAAAACCCTGCCGTACATACGGGTGCAAAAAACTAACGCACACGGCGATTAAACTAAACTGCTGTCTGCCATTAAGTTTGATCAATGTAGCTCGCTCGCATACCTAGAAGACACGGAGGACTACTGCAAAAAAAAAACGCTCGGAAATGTAACAAAAAACAGTAGAATTAATTTTTCATCAAATTCCACCTTAGAAAAGCGAATAAAGCGTATTCTGGACGATTTCTCCGCACGGTTGGAGAGATTTAGCTTTTTTGTCTGAATTAGTTCGCTTAGTACAACAGCTGGAATTTTTCATTTTCTATCCGTGTTTTTTTTAACGTATCGCACTGTAAGCAGTTTCTTTGCATGTGACACATACTTTGGTGTCCTTTAAACTGCAATGTTTTTTTAACCTCAATTTAAACTATACTTTTTTACCCTATTCCTAACGTTGTTTTCAACGCTCATTCGCAACTTTTAGCACTGCAAGAGGAGCGTCTATAGAATTGCTTCTATCAAAATTGGAATATACCATCGTGTTGTTCCGCTAGATGGATCAATTGTAAAAGAAAGCAACAAAAGCTCGGTTCTTTGTCGTTACTATTTTATCTATGCTGGAGTATTGTTTCTTTAAAAACCCTCTTTCACTCCGGTAGAAACATTTTTGAAAAGAACACATCGTTCGTATCCGTTTGCCTGTTACGTACAATTTTCCTTCGTCTTCTTCACTTCACTTTTCATTCAGTGCAAACAACATTAGATCGTGTTGCCTATGTGCATTATACTAATGGTAATGATATGTGATACAATGAGATGCGCGTGATTGATGGGGGTGTATGCTTGAGAATGAAAACGATCGACGTTGGGTAACAATTGGCGATTGATTATGACGGTGGCGATTATAATGCGGACGTGAAATGCAATGTTTATGATGGTGAACACGAAAATGAACGCACGGTTTTCACAACAGCAAACGACAACGACTGCGCCATAGTTAAAGCTGACATCGGGCTGTGAATCAAGCAATATTGAAATACCGGTAGTATGAAGCGCTAATATGTGAACAATTGCAGCATGGATGCAGCTTGCGTTTCATTCGTTCCCTACTATACATCGACAGCGTTTGTGATATGTAGAGCTTTGTTGCTGACGTTTGATGGTGATGTTTGCTCGCCACTAGCAGCCAGCAGTGATCTATGCAGATTTTTAAGGCGATTATTGTGTGCCCAAGGTAAGCACACTACTTCAGCCGCTGGGTAACGTTGGCCAATGCGACGGCGAACGCTTGCAGCGCTGAAAATGGGTACTGGAAATCGAGTGTGTACGCATTGCCATCGATGCGTCCGAACTGCATCACCTGGTACGGGCATAAGGGTAGTATGTTAGTAAATTGCTAAAAACGATCAACGAACACGAGCATACTTGTTTGCCTCGAAACTCGATTTGAAAGTTTTTTGCCGATTCTTGTGTCACACGCCCTCCGAAGTCGAGCTGATAGACTTGACTATTTTCGTTCCACATCGGTGCCTTGTTGTGCATCACAAATTCACGCCGCACTGGTGCCGGCGACTGCGATGAGCTCGCTATTCCGTTCGGCTCTATTTTGCCTCTTTTTAGCTGCAAAATAAAAAAACAAGTTTTAGCCAAGAACCCTCGAGTTACGGGCAAATTGTGTACGAACCTTCTGCCGTAGTTGTGCCTTCTGGAACGTTTCAAGATCACGATATTGCTTCGCACTGGTGCTGCCACTGCTGTCATCCGTGTGGTTGCTGGGGCTACTGTGGTTGTGACTTCCACCGCCATTCTCATCATCGGAACTCTCAGTGTGCTGCTTTTTCCGCTGGCGCCGGTTGAGTAGCGGTGAGTTGAGTATGTGCCGTATAGGCGAAGCGCTCTGGTGCCGTTTACTCTTCTTACTGGGCGTTGGTGAGGCTGGCGAGCTGCGTGCTAGCCTGGCGGGTGATGCAGGTGGCGTAGAGTGACGACCACCGTCCTCCATATCACGCCATCGGCCCATCAACCCCCCAGGGCCCGCGTTACCCGAGCCACTAGGCCGAGCATCGTCCGTTTGGGAGGATGTCGAGGCCATGCCGATGGACGATTCACCACCATCAATGGACGAATCGTTGCTCGGTCCTGGGCAGCTGCCGTTGCGACGGTGCTTCTTGGGTGAGTCGACGGAATCTGCCTTCTGGTGCCTATTGTGCCGGTTTGCGTTCCAGCGCAACAGAATCGGTGTGCTTGATTCGCTCTGCGGTTTGCTGGTGTCGACTCCAGCGTCCGCCTTGGCTTGCCGGTTGCGACGGGAAAACAGGGGACTGTCGGTGAAGCTCGTTACGATTTTTGCTACAGAACGCGATGGTGTGCTGTTGGACGGAACTGTTGCTGGCTGTTGTTCGGGTGTGCCTGCAGAGCATTCATTACCATTGCTAGATACCGGTACCGACGATTGCTGCTGCTGGTTAGATGATGACTTTCGATCGAAGAACCCACCGCTTTTCACACTGGAAGCAGTCGTCCCGCCGTTTGTGTCTTTTCCGCTTCCGTGATCCCCGTAGTGGCTGCCACACGCGGAACGAATGTACTGGCCCAGAGTTGTACGCTTAGCTTTGGGAGGCGCTTGAGGTGGTTTTCCAGCACTCACCGTATCATGACCATTGGCAATTGGCTGTGTGTCGTTCGATGTACACGGTGCTGGTCCACACAACACAGATGTGTCCTTTTTCGCGCCGACGTCCGTATCACTCTTGAAGGCGACACTCTTCCGACACGTAGCACAAATCGATTCAGTGGAGTTGACTGTCGGTGAGATCTGCTTACACATGGAACAACTTTTCGGTTTTTCTTTCCGATTCAGTATCGGAGTCTTGGAACCGCCCGAGCCAGACACTCCAGGGCCGAACTTCATCGTAGCACCTTTCCTCGCGACCACACCGTTCGCTTCTTTGCCTCCACCTCTATCCCCCATCACCTGCTGATCGGACGAGGAGTATTCAGTTTCGTTCTCGGACAGCTCGCTTACTTTTGGCATCTGGCGGAAAAGATTGATGAGATCGCGGTTCAGATTCGGTACATCCTGCAGAATGTCTGAGCACGAGTCGAGGCTCTTTGATTTTGCGTCCATCCGTAGTCTGGTAGCTTGGCGTAGCTCGTCCAAGTTTCGTTTGTACTTCTTTTGCCGCTTTTTATCGACGAGCACAAGCCTCTTGTACGGTGCATCGCGCCGCATCATCGATAGCGCTTCCTCGCCCGGCACGATGGTCATGTTGTCCAGGTAGCCTACGCTACAGCTTCGCGTGATCGAGTCAGGGATGCGGGTGGTAGTCGCACCGGACGAACTCGTAGGAATAAAGGGCATCATTGAGGCAACCGTGGGCGTACGGTGCATACCTCCGGTCGTTTCCGATACAGGCGTATCTAGCCCATTCGAAGCAACAGTGCACGGTAGGACGGTGGCCGTCGAAGCTTGGCTAGAGGAAGCTTCCGTTGAGTTGGCTACATTCGCAGTTGCAGATGTGCTTGGTGTCGATGCTTCGTCGATGTACTTGAGGTTTTGTTTCTTCGGTGTACTTCGAGCACTACCCGGTTGTGAATCTTTCCCGTTGCTGCTACTATTCGAACCCGCCGATCGGTTCGCATCGGAACGATCAAAGTTAAGGTTCAAGTTGAGCTGTACGGTCGTGCTCATTGTATTGCGCCCATGATGGTGGTCGGACGAAACGAGCGCGTTTTTCACCTGGACCAAATTGCCGATGTAATCAGTATTGCTGGAATAGCTCATCAGCGACGTCTGCCCTGCTGGCGGACGGTCAAAAATTATGTCACTCGGTGCAACCGCATTTTTCGGCGATTGAAGTGTGGGCACCGAACCCTCACAGTAGAGCGGACTGATGGCGACACGTGATTGATTGCTGGAAGCTGACGATGGTCGGCTGACGAGACTGTAGCCTATGCTTTGGCGGGGAGGAGTGCGAGCCGCAGTGGTCGCACTATGCAGATCGTTTACAACTACAACGGAAGATTCTCCTCCATCCGTGTCATCCTCGTACGACTCGGCACGAGCCAGCGGACCTAAGCCAGGGATGCCATTACGCGACAGACCACCGGATGTTGAAGAACATCCAGCCAGGGCTGAGGGTTGATGCTGCTGGCGTCGCGGTCTCGAAGGGAAACGGTTTGGACGCGGCGACATCGGTGCAATTGGAGGAGCACTTTCATTGAGCAGCTTTCTACTCAATGCTCCTGATCCGGAGGCTTCTCTTGGGCTAGTCCCCAGCGATTGCCCGTGAGCACCGGAGGAATGGTGTTGTGAGTGGTGTTGCGATTGATGTAAATGTTGCTGATGATGTTGGTGTTGGTGTTGCTGTTGGTGTTGCTGATCTTCCTCGTCCTCGGAAAAGATGTTTGGATTGAAGTTAGGATCCGGGCCGGTAGGAAAGTCATCGCGTAGCTCCGTGATGACGAGCTTCATTTGACGTGGCTGTAGATGTAGCAGCGATGTTTTGTATGTTACTTGACCGAGGTTGGCCGGTAAGGTTTTCGCAAGTCCATGAATCTTGAACTTTGTGCCCCAGATGTTGGACGTTACTTCGACCAGTTTCACGTGCTAGAAAGCAAATTAGATGCATGTACATACAATCAATCTACGGTATCCTATCGACAATTTTACAGAACATTCCTACCTCAGGCAAAGTATCGAGATACGCCAAATCTTCATTGTTCTCGGTGGAGTCGGAATTTTGGTTGGGAGATCGATCGTTATTGCTAGGGTTACGTTTTTTCGTACCAGATTTTCGTTTTCGATCTATGCGGGGAGACCCTGCAACAGAAAAGATGTATTTAATTCGGTGATACATCGAACGTCTGTTATTCGTGTAATGATTGGTGCGGCTACTCACTGCACTCGTCGTCGATATCACTCTCGGAGCTGTCCGACCGGCCATTCGTACCAGATGTCGAGTGACTCGAAGTCGAAGAACTTTTCGTCGTGGTCGTAGTGGTTGTTGAATCAGATGAGTATGTACAGTATGTGGAAACTTCTGTGTGCGATGAAAAGTCATGAATCAATCACAGCTGTGAGGTTAATTCCTTTTGCAATGCTGCAGTATACTCACCATCAACCTGAGGATCGAATATCACAAATTCCGGACGTATTTTGGAGGTCCGTTTGCCTTTCAGCAGTGGCACTAGACCACCTAGAAACTCCAGATAAAGCGTGTAGCATGTCCCTGAGCTCTGGTTAGCATCGTCATCGTGTCTTATCATCGTACAGTGCAACCGCGTCGAACAGGCTGGTGGACGCGACACAAACTCTCGCAAGGACTTCAAATCGGGAACACAACACTGCATGGAGCGTGCGAAAAAAAAAATAATACCCCGGTCGTTATCGGTTAATCATCGACGCACTGTATTAATGTCAGTACTACATACCCGTATGGTTTGAGCAAATAAATTTCCGATCAGTGCCTTTATCCGACCGGGCAGCGGCAGTCTCGGTAGTAATGCTTCCGAAGCGAGCGACGTTTGGACTTTGAGGCGACAGAACAGCTGCAGGGAGGCGACTCGTCTTGAAACCCACGCAATATGTACTTGTGTGCCCGTCGCGATGAATATCCGCTTGTCGTTATGACCCCATGTCAGTGCCGAAACCGGATACTGTGGAGAGAGTATAATTTAATGAATGTGTACCGATCAAGATTACGCCCAACCATCGGTAACTCACCGCACTGTTCGGAATTTTGGCGGTGTAGAGAAGATTACCGGATTCGGTGTAGAATTTGAGTAAATTATTATACACCGTAGCACCATGAATATCAGTCCCGTGTGGGCTGCCCAATTCCGTCCCGGCAACGGCCAACAGCTCCCGTGAGTTACTCCACTCCATCACGATCCCAAGCTCTCCGTTCATGCCCGTGTGGATTTGGTTTGGCGTGATGTCATCGTACGATTTTATTAGATAGATATAACCGTTCTGGAAGCTTACTGCTAGCACGAAGCTACGCTTGGATGCATTAGTGACACCTGGTTCGGTATCTTCCCCTTCCTCCATCTTAAACTTCTCGCATGACCACGCCATGGCTGTGATGCCCACATCAGAGCTGAGCGGAACCTGCGACACCATCGCCCCGTGCACATCCATCACTATGATTTGACCCTGAGTGGTGCCGAAGTACACCTGCTGATCGTCTGGTGTCCAAATGCCGCAGGTGATGGTGGCATCTAAGTTCAGCATTGATGACCAGTAGCGCTGCCCGGCCACGGAACCGACTAGAACAAATCCATCCTGGTAGCAGATCAGAGCCATGCGCCCGTCATGTGACCAAGAAAAATGCGTCACGGGTGTGTTGCGGTCGTTGATCAGCTCCACACTCCACCGACCCTCATACTTTATCCATACGAAGATGATACCGGAACTATCACAGCTAGCCAGCTTCTGGTAGGGTTCGTTCCACTTAACCAATATTACCTACGGAAAAAAGGGTACTCCATTAGACTTGGATCAGGCACATCCCAAGGACCGTGCGCTTCAACTTACGTCCGATCTGTGTCCACGAAGGTTGTAGTTTGTTCGCAGGGGGTAGTCGACGTTTTTCTTGCAGTGCGATGTCGTGAACGTGACTCCGACGATACCTCGCACGTTCCCCGTGGCAAGCCATCCTTCCTGGTAGTAGTTGGTTCGATTCAACTTCCATCCTTCCTCCTGCAAACGAATTGACCGTAAACAAAAAGTAGCCTCGTTTACAATCCATTATAACATACAAAGGCCTCCATTGGCCGCATAATAAAGCATACGCCGTGGATGCTTGTTAAAAAAGGTAAACAAAACCGCACACTCAGTATCGCGAGTGTTTTTGTTTTATGAATTTGAGCAGTGTCGTGAAGTTTTTCTATTCCGTCTCGGTCATACCGAATGCAGTTTGTTAAATAAGCTCTTCTAAAACTTCTGGGCGAAAAATAAACGAAAATAATGACAACCTGCACTACAGTAAGTTGCACTCGCACGCATGCGACAAAAGCAGGGCCAATCAACAAATTGCGTGTTCCAGACATATTTCGCAACTTCGGCACGAAGGGATGGTTCTATTTCTATACGGCCAGTCAGAGGCAGAAACCTTTGCGTTTCTGATTGATCGACGATGGCGAGGATTTTGCTAAATGCTACCGCACTTGCTGCTAAACAGCAACATTTTGCATAGCAACCGTCGCCACACAAACATCCGGTCGACCATCACACGATCTAGGATCCTTATTGTTTGGACACACGAGAACATTTGGCAAAACCGGTATGCTTTATTTGGAGAAGCTGTTGTTACGGCGATGGATCAATTGAAAATAGCGTATCGTATGTAAAAATAGCCCAAAACGTGGACGCATTATAGCCCAACTGGTGCGAGCAAATCACATGCCCGGCTGAACATCCATTACCCGGGAAGCTATGATACGCCCATATCACAGCTAACACCCATATACGGCGATGGCGATTAGTTTACAAACATTCATTAATCATGAAACGACCTCCAGACATGCCACAGCACCACGTCGCTGTGGCAGCGAGCGCGGAACTCGGTGTTTGTTTAGGTTTTCCGCTGTTGGAGGGAACTGATTGCGGAGTCGGACCAAAACTCTCGTTGAACCAGCAGCCCCACTATTTACGAAGAGCTTCGGACTGACATGCTAATAGAAACAAGGATTACATTGTTTTCTGCCGGTTCTCTGCCGGTCAATACTTCGAACCCTATTACCATTCCTGTACATTTATTGTTGTTTCTCTTATTTCCAAGATGACCCTTTCTATTGCACTATTGCCACTTGTGCTGCTTCTAGTGGTGACCGGCGTTTATGTATTTGCTGTGAAATTATAGTTTGCATTGTTTGGTCCGTCCAATCGGATATCAACGCACCCAATGGCCCAGGCGGCCTAGTTCTGGCTTCCGTTTGTCCTCGCAAGCAACTGTCACCCTCCTCGCCCGGGAGTGTTTATCACTCTCCCTTGGGGTGGGGGTGGCGGCAACTGGTCTGGTGACCTACAAAACCGAACGGTCTTGCCCGTTACATCGAACGTGCGCGCACGGGTTTGGAATGTTGAAATTCGAATTGCCACATGCATTTGCACCGCCGTGTCCTTGTGTCGTTAACAGGCTTCACCGGACTCTCGATACGCGACGCATGAGCTACTTTCTGCGCTGGGAAGGAAAGAAAATCGATTAAAACCGGCGATCACCGGCGTTTAGCGAGTGGTTTCGTTTACACCGGACCGTTTGTCGTTACTATTTCACTCCCAGGATAGCTTTCCTCGCAGGACTCGATGGTGGCCCCGAGGGTGAATCGGGAGCGGGAGTATGGGTCCGGGCAGGAAAAAGAAATTCGATTTAGTTGCTATAAATAGGATGATGTTCCATAATGGAGCCGAGCAAGGATCCCGCCATCAACATGGAATTGGTTTCCATCGCCTATCGCCTGCACTGCAGCCATCATCGGGTCCAGCTGGTTCGGTCCGCGAGTCCGCGAGAAGCAGAAGGGACAGGTCAAAAAGGTACCCATCAGTGGTAAACGATAATCGACAGCCGGATATCGTCGTATAAATTGTGCTCACAGGATTCACGCAGCACCAGCGCCGCTTTTATGTGCTAGCGGACCCATTGCATTGCGTTTCTGCAGAGGCCAACATCGGAAATGGGCCGCGTCAGTTTATCAGGCGTTCCAAAGCGGAACGTTTCATTGGCGTAAGCGGTCGCAGCGGTGTTGTTCGCTTAATTGAAATATTGTTGATGAAGTTTTTCCTGCCAATTCCTGCCAGATGCCTGGGGTTCTTCGAGAGAAGAGTTATTCAGATGGCAGAGGTTAGACCGGTGAGTGTTGTTCACAGAGGATTCACTACAGCGAATGCGGAACCCAAACGAGTTTAATGGAACGCCTTGGTAGTGGCAATAACAACACCTATTTAGAGCTTGATTATTAAGCAGGAAGTATTGAGAAAAGTGCAGAAAACACCCGCAGTGCTTTGAGATAGTAGTTTTGCGATCGATGTTCAGTTATGGACGTACTGTTCTGATCAGATTTTTCTGCATTTTACTGTTTATAATTTGGATGTACATTTTATTAGACCACTGATAAACTTGGACACTACGAACCTTCCAGATTTAGGTATACGAGATTTTTTTACTTGTTTAGTTTAAAAAGGTTGGTTTATTTAAAATTTAAATAAATCATAAAAAGAGTTTATTTTCGTTCGGTATTCAGAAACATCTAAAACCCCAATAACTTTGCTCTGGTGAAGTATGTTCAAACTAATACAAAAGACATTCTTTTTATCACATTGTAGATGTGGCTGGAAAGCTGATAATTATGCTTCCTTGACGTACTGCTTAATTGCACTGCACACATCACAAATTTCGATGACCTCAGTGCAGACACATCTTCTCAATTCACCCAGTTTTATTTGGCTCGTCATGATGTGAAAGAGCCATTATTCCTGCATCAGGTACATCATGCATCATGAGTCACCAGCTTTTCCACCATGCACTGGATCCCTCGCATGCGGCTTTTTTCCACGATGTCGAAGCGTTTTCCTCCTTCCACTCCATCAGCTTCGACGATTGCTCGACGCTGATTAAATTGAAATTTATTGGCCGTTGTTTGTTTGCCGGGAGAAAATTTATTATCCCTTTCCTGCTCCGAAGAGTTTCCCCTAACTGGAGCGAGGACTTGTTTTAGTTGCTGAACTAGGCGACCACCGGCTACGAGGATCACGTGGCACCGTTTTCTGACCGCCCGTCTGATGATGATGTTTGTACGTTCCTGCCTGGTCGAGACGCACGTAGCCATGTTAGCTCGTGTCCAGCGGGACCAAAGTACCACCCGGCCCATACGAGTGTTGTCAAGTGATAACACGCCTCTTTCTGGTTGACAGCACGCTGTCGAAGACCTAAACGGTGAGGGGAAGGCACGATGGATCGGACGCACCGGAACTAACAGCGCACACCGTGTGGTCACGGATCCCGATGGGATAGCAACAAACAAAAAAAAAAAAAAATACCGACCATGCTGAATTATTTCCCATTATAAAATTTTCCGATTGACCCACTTCCGGCGAGCATCGTTTACGCTTCCCTCCTAGCATTCAAAAAGCAAGGGAAGCGCGGAACAGCGATGTGGCAGCATTTTACACAGGGAAAACTTTCCTACCCTCATGCACAGCAGCTTCAATTAATGTTCTGAAACTCGTTTCTCAAAAGAGCGAATTTTGCACGAAGATAATATAGATCCAAAACATACAAACTAACCACGTCCTTTTACCGAGCGCAAATATAAATTTAAAAATTAAACCATAACCTAGAAACTACGAATCCATACGAATGGTACACATGTACTGAGAAAAATGTTTTAAATTTTCCAGCCACTTTTTTAGTCATTTTTATCCGTTGCTAGTTTTGTGCAGTTTAGTTGTCCGAATCGCTTGTATTCCTACTTTGATACGATTACACAACTTTTTGGAATGAACGCTCGATTATTTTCATTGTATAGCAAATACGGTAGATCATTCTGAATAAGTGTATTCCAGACGTATCTGTTAAAAATACGACAATATATCTCAGCCGATACAAATATATTTAAACGGACGAAAATATTGTATTAATTCATACTAACTCTGGTTAATTTTATACTAGCTTAAATACCATTATCTTTATAAAAGATACAATTACTTCTACTTTTTCCACAAATATTAATCAAATCATACATTCAGATAATATATTGTTTACCAGTTGCTCCTGCCCAGTTAAAGGACACGTTCAACCGCCTCTAAGGATGTAATAAGGAAGAAACGAATACCATCAATCTTGATCGAAACTTATCAAATAATGACAAAGCAATAAAGAATCACTAGTCAAGCTTAGTATTACCTTTCAGAACTTTCTTGTCTCGTCTAGCGCTTTATTTTTGAAAGGTCACAATGATCAATTTCAACAAAGGGGAAGGGTCGCAAAACCGCCTGCTTGATCGTTGAACACCATTGCTCTTTTTTGTGAGAAGAAGGATTTGTACGCTTCTAAAAACGTGCGATTTGGTAAACTTCAATTTTTAGGATATTGAAATGTTGAAATGTTAGGATATTGATTGGTCTCTCGATAGGCGCAACATGAAACGCGAAATACTTTTAATCTTAAAGAAAGGATTCTTATGAGTATGAAAGCAGTAAAAAAAAATCGTTCCAAAATGGTTTGAAAACCTCGCCTGGCCAGCTAATCTCCTTTTCGAAACACGGCTAGCAACAGCTCGATACGGAATTCAATCATTTTCAGGTCAAACTTAAATTGGATTGATGCACGGTACCTTAGGATGAACCAACACAATCAAGCATCATTTCGAAAGCACCGCGGGCTAAACGAACATCAGCCATAGCACTGTTCGAAGCGATGCAGAACCCATGATGTTGGCCGTCTAAACTCTAGGCTCTAGACTCAGGGCTTTTTTTTTTGCTTTGCTTTGCGATCAGGTAACCTTCTTCCATATTATGTGACGATATTCCTGGTCGGTCGTTGATGTTGTTCTTCTCGTCGGAGTACATCGAGCTGTCGGATCGCCAACGTGGGCCACTGACGGTTCGGTCGAATTTGCCGGCGAGACTCTCCTCGCGTATAATTGGATTTTCATGTCGATGAGATTCTATTTATTTTTGCAGGCGTGCTCTCCAAATAGAGCCCAAATGTGCATCCACAAGTCAGTTACCGGTTGAATCGGATGACCAGACGGGCAACACTACAGCAACACCTTATGCTTCAGGGCAACAACGCATGCGATATGGCACAACTGGATGAAAGAAGTGTGGTGGACTTTTAACTGGAAGGGGAATTATTCCATCCCTTACAGCAAACCATGGTGTGTATTTTACGCATCTCCCACACTCCGTGGAAGCAATAATGGAGAATTTGAGTGGTTTTCCCCGCGAACGTACGGAAAAGCACCTTTTGAATGTTATGAAATAAAAAGGTCGCTCGTGATATAAAAAAAAACCCCTTCACAATACCCAACTCCTAACATTCCATGGACGCGGGCAAGGGTTTTATGTTTTGTTTTTTTAGTACAGTTGCTAGTATACTCCGTTTCATGGAACGTGCCGACGGAAGTTACACGTATCACTCTTTTAAGCAATTTCTCGCATCGAAACGGAAGTTAGTGTCTTACGAGACCCCGCCCGTTCGGTTTTTTTTACGGCCTGTTCGGCTTTTACCTGGTTACATTTTTTATCAATATTGATTTTTGCTCACTTTTTCATTTCCTTTGGAGTTCGCGACGATGTAGGGGGTGATTTTTACATCGCTTTCGCAAACTCAAGCCGCAATCATCATCGTTCTTTGACAAACGGTTTAGTGTTGGGTGCATTCGGCATTGTTGATCATAACCTTACGTTTCTTTGGAGGTTTATGAAATTTCTATAAGATGTTGCTAATTTGCAAATCTTTGAAGATTTAATGAGTAAATATTATCAGGTTTTATTGCTTTACAAAATACTTAATAAAACAAGTGTAACATGCAGCTCGTAATACAGCTAGTCAGTCTCGAATCTGAAATCACCTCGAAGGAGACCCGTTGAACCTCTTGTATTTTATTACAATTCAAAGTTGACACAAATTGGAAATAATGTAATGTCCTTCCATCAACGGCAGTCGTCGCATCGTCACCACATCAACGCTTGCCATCGTACGCCTAAATTCGTCTTCTATATCTCACGAACGCGGCCGTCCTATTTTGCACACAATTCTTGAAATGGAATGCCAACAGAATGTCACTCGTACTACCACAGGCAGGCCTGAAGGTATCCTGGACTGCCATCGTCAACTAACCTTTTTCTTTCCGTTGGCAGCGTGTCAACGAAAATGTTTTCTCCAAGCAAGCGAGTCAGAGAATGTCGAGGACACCGAAGTGTGTAAACATTTCGTGATTTACCTCACTGCACATCCCGCTAGATCCATCAGTAAACTGATTGTCCAACTATTGGGTTCTTATTTCTAAATAACCATGTACACTGAGTAAAGCCACACACATAGAGTGTTTTACCAGTAGCAAAAGAAAAAAAGGAGCAAATACGGTACAGACGACGACGGTTTCTGTATCGAGAATCGCTAACAAAACCGAAAGAGTTGGCATGCTCGACATGTAGAAAGCTAACATGATTGGATAGGGTTAATTGTTTTCAACTATTTTTATTAACGACCACCAATTGGTTTAGCTCGTGGGACGTAATGCATGTTTATAATTTCACAAACTAGTAGTCACAATGCCAAGTAGACGTCAGCCATTCATTACTTCATTCATATTATGCTCAAATAAACGCAATAAACGAAATCGGAAAACCAATAATTGGTTCTCGTGGTTCTAAAACGTCTATTGTAGCCTGTCATAAACTACTCCATCCGCCTGCTTCCAGTGTTAATGGGAAAAGAACGTACAATAGTAGTGGTGTATTTGGCCTTGCGTCACCCGGCTGTGCATTGTTTGAAACAAATGTCAAAATGCGGAAAAGTCCTTAACTGAAGCTGCCGGTCGCAAGGTCGGACGTAACCCTTGTGTCCCGAACGAAACGAACGAAACGAACGAAACATTACATCACACAGATGTACGTTTATGAAGCACTTTTGAAATTGCTTTCGGGTCCGTCGGTCCCACTCTTTCAGTGACTCAGTGTAAAGAACACATTGCGAAGCGCGCAACGCAAGTTTGTGCTTTTTCTTGGCTGTAGGCGTGAAACTCTCGGAACGTGAAAAGAACCCAGGCCAAGTATGCCAGTCGATACAAATTTAATATTTAATCAGTAAAACTTGCGGAAAGGTGCGATTCTTGCGGGAGGTTCGGATGGGTGGAAGGGGACTACGCGGTTTGCAAGGAAGTCGGAAATTGTTCTACATTTCGGATAAGCGCATTGAAAATGTATAGATCAATTACGGTGCAAACTACTTGCGATCGCAGAAGTTTCGGAAAGCTTTCAAGTGGGTTTTGAAAATCTATATTTTATCTAGGAAGCACTTTACACTGAGGGCCCAAAATTTATAGTGATCTCCAAGATAGAAGAGCGAAGTTGAGAGCGTACTTGAACCGAAATGAAATACAAGTACTATGGACGGACTACAAATACGAAAATAAGTACAGGGTATAGCGCTATACGTGGCTGATAATAAAGCGATATCAGTCCTCGTTTATCGAACCCTATAACTTCCTCACGAAAAATACACTAATACTACCGCAAGTTGCAAGTGTTCGCTGCGTGATAAGATGCCAAAACAGATAGATATACTTCGTTCTGACCTGCATGGAGTCAAAAATGGACGTACGCTTTAACTTCTTTTTAGTTCATGTATCTGAGACACACAGTATTACTTTTACACATAATTGGTTTTACACATAATTGGTTTTACACATAATTGAACCCATATACCGTCATGGTAATGACAAACTCGGATATCGGCGTTTCACTACGCACCGTGGACTGGATGCGTTTGGTATTGTTTTCTGCCGGCAGTGTGAACGAACATGACGACGTAGATTCACTGTGGACCTGGGCATACGTAATATGTTGATTAAACAACGGGTTTGCTTTGTAATCTAAATGCAATTCAAGCTTTTCCGGTGCTAGAGCCGCCTGTTTTCGCACTGTAATCTTGTAAAGCTCGTTTTGACCTACGTATATATATATAAATAGAAATAAGTTACAGCAGTTTGACACTTGCCGCTGTTTGTCGCTGGCAAAAAAAATCTCACCTTGTACCCGGGATCCAATTCCAAAACTGCACGCCGACAGAGCGGCCGCGGGGTACAGGATCAGTAAAGTGGCTGACAAAACCAAAGACTTCGCAAGGAACTGCATTGTTCGCGGGACTAAGGATCGATACCTACTGGCAGAGTATATCCACAATGTCTACACTGTGCACCAACAATCGCGGTGAATGCTTATCTTATCGGTTTGTAACATTCTTATCATTGGCGCAACGATTACGAATCATAAGAATGTTGTTTTTTGTTGCTTTTGAAACCCCAAAGATAAGCGGCATTACGATTATGGTTATGGTGATTCGTTAAAACGCCTATTGTGCTGAGCATTAGTCACAGGAAACAAATCGTTTGGAGATTACAAAACTTCCGCAATCTAGTGCTCCACCGTTTCGTAGTCAATTCAGACAAGCAATCGATTCGCGTTGTATTCAGATGCACAAAAATCAACCACATTGATATGCAATATAATGTAAATTGGTCATTAATATGGTATTTCTGGTAAACCACACCGGCTCCGGTTAGTATTCATGCTCCGATTTCCATCACAAGGTCCACCGCCAACCAGCCAGATTCTACCAAACTTCAACAACTGTGCTGTTGGTTTGCTCAAATTGAACGACTGTGTTGTTCAATTTCCGACCGCTTACATAAGTAAGCTAAGCATATTATGCAGTCGGTAAAACTCGTTACCGACTCCAACCGACAACCATGGGGGTTGGCCGGTTACATCGGTGAGTAGAGATCCAGATATTAATCCTTTTCTAACTCGACCGGTAAACGGCCCTAGGGGTGGGTCTCTTGGGATTGTTATTTTGGGTTCGAGGATGATGGACGATTGATGAAAATGAAAAGTTACCACCATCAACCGGCCTCAATCGGTGAGCGTAGGAGATTTATTGAAATTTACGATCGAGTGATGGACTGGTGGATTCGTTTTGTGCTTTTTCTCAGATTTGTGGCACCGCACCGAAATGTCACGTGTGTATGTTTTTATTGAGTAACTGGAAGTTGCATTGAACTGAAAGTTGAAACTATAGCAACTTCGATGGATTGGATTTAAGCATTCTATTGTTATT
>JXXA01019434.1:0-11153 GCA_000956255.1 Anopheles punctulatus
CTTTATATGAACAAGCAGCTGAAAAAATACACCACAAATAATACTACACACGAATATATCTCGTAAGGGAACAGCTTTATAACATTTAATGATTTACTTATATTCATATTCAGTTGTAAAACAACGTGTGAACGTGTTTATACCCAATACTAGCGAATGGTAATGGACGTTAAATGTGCTACTAAAAACACCCCATCAAACGGAACGCTCAAGACGTCGTTGACCGTGGCAATAATGAGCGAAGCGATACACTACATCCCGTACCAGCACGCACACATACTCCCAGCGGGCACCGCAGGCTCCAGAGGCACCCATCAACTTTGCCCTACTAAAACAGAAACCTATCAAAACGTTGCCATTCCCGGCTGGCATCAACATCTTCGACAGCACCGCGAGTTATGAGGGCCGCAAGATACAAAGTAGCAAAACAGTACGAATGCCTGGTGGTGGTGCGTAAGGATCGTAAAATCGAAGATGCCTCACGATGAGTGCTCTCGGTGTTGAGCATCAATTTGCAAATCTCACTTAACCTGTGTCTCCTTTCGGCCGAAGGAAAAACACCCCACCAAGGTGAAACTGTCAGAGCTTAGTCACTTGATCGCGCAAGCATTAGCTTCTAGTGGTACTAGGGTACTAGGTCTAATTATCATAACACCCTGCCAACTGGACGCTGCTTGACGTGCCGTTGGGGAGAGTAAGTGTGGACCGCACGACGATCGCTCGGTGTCGTTTGCAAGCCGCCCGCGTATTGAATTACGTCTCAATCACGCGCACCAAAAGAGCTGTCTTCAGGTGTGCCGGTGGATTGATCGAACGGGTGGATCCGCGCGAAAAGTGGTGACCACTTTAGCACCCCCAACATCACGGCACCCGTGCGCCACCATCCGGTCGAGGATTTATGGTCCCGTCGGTTGAAAAACCGGGCATCACCAAGCATAGCACACTCGAATCGCACGCTGCCGTGTGGCATGATACTCAGCCGCCTGGCCTCGGTTGCACCGGGAAACGAGCCACAGGCCGCCGCGCATGATTTAGTTGCTATAAAATAATAAATTAGTATTTTTCCGCGGATTTGATTTATTGCGCGCACACACCAGCTTCGGGGACGGCCGACCGATCGGATGGGTGTGGGCAGGAAAGCCTTCGGCCTGAAACACCGTTAGTTCCGCGCAACCGCGTGCTTCTGTCGCCGCTGATCGATAAATAGCATCGTCACACGAACCCGGACGAAAGATGATCCAGCGTGATGCGGATCGGTGATTGTATGAGCGCGCGACGAAGGCGGCAGCGGGAAAGCGACTCGCGACTAGATTGGAACCATTAGAACCCTATCATTATCGGCAAAAACCAACGGTTCCAAACATCCTCCGAATATCAATAAATAAGGTTCGGTTGACCAAACGGTGACTTTACTGGGGCAGGTTGCGTTCTCAGGCGCGCACGAGTGTTGCTGGTAACAACAGGCCAGCTGATGCAACCGCAACCGACCGAACCGTTTATGGTTTATGTGCACGAAAGTGCATTACCATCCCCCTGCTGGTCTGTCCCTATCCATCCGCACACTCAACCCGGGTGGCAATTAGATTCGCTAACTAACTTTCCGGTCATATCCGGTCGAGCCTTGCGAGTACGATCGATTTTCCTTCCCTTTGCGCAAATGGCCATCGGGCACGATCCGGCCTGGACATCGCGGATAAGCCGCCGACACGCTGCCTGTTATTAGTCTATCGCGAAATGATCGTAAACAAACACTACCGGGACCGTCGTTCTAGCAGAGTTCGCTCGTTCGCTCACTTGCTACTAGCTGGCTACCTGGCCCAGCCTTCACTTGAGCCGATTTTGCGCCAGGCTGCTCTGTTTGCCCGCGTTCTCTAAACGAATACCTCAAGCTCGCTGCGGTGTTATTGAACTCGATGAAGTAGATTCCATTTCTATTACGCTCGCTCGTTGCACCGGCAGCGGCGGGCAGGTTCTTCACGATCGCCTAACACCAACAGTAGAATGGCCCCGTTTCTAATGATATGATATGCGGTCTGCAAGGCCGCAATCACGTCGCTCCCGTTCGGAAACCGTTTCGTTTTCCTCCGAACGCCAGGGCTGACCAATTTCGCTAACTTTCTATCACTAACACCCGCTCGTCGACGTCGCCGTAATTTGCTTTCAATGCGCGCTATCTCGAGAATCATCAACACCGGCGGAAGCGGAATCGTTCTAATAAACCCATCACCCGCACCATCTTCCACGGTCGTCGTGGAAGCCCTTCATGCGGGTACCCTGCACGCTAGTGAGTGCGATAGTGAGAAACTTTAAAGTTATCTTCGTTTCAACATTATTTTTTGTTTCATGGTCCCTTCACCTGCTACCACTTCACGAGTTGCTAGTTCGTGACGCTCCAGAAGACTCCTTCAGATCTCCTTTCGTTCACTCCGGCAGCTGCTGCCGATCGCTAGTTTGTTCAACACCGACCAAACATGCACCAGAGGCAGTGGCGAGTGGCAGTGGCAAAAGTAAAATCAATCCCGTAGCGAAGCAACTTCATTAAATTCTTCCACCAAACCAAAACAAACCATTTCGCGGCTCGGATCCACCATCCCCGGGCCTGCAGGTTGGAGGGAAGCACGGTACAGAAATCGTGCCATTACTGGTAACATGCGATCAAGAATGATTGATCGCTGGCGCTGCCGATCGCGGTGCATCGGCACTGTAGCCGGTGATCGAGATTCTGCACGCACCGCAACGCTGGAACGCCTCGTGGTGGGTCTTCAAGTGTGCGATCAATACTTGCTGCTGCTGCTGCAGCTGATGCTGAGGTCGAGAGTGAGAGAGGGGTGAGATGCTCTATGCTTTCATTACCCACCAACCTATGGACAATGCATTTTGTGTTCAGTTAAGTAAATGAAATCAGCGAACTGATGCAGGCGATAGCGGAGGTAGATACGTCTCAAGGGAATGCTTCTCTGTTTGCCTTGGCAGTTCGATCGGGATCAAAAGCGATCGGAATCGTGTAACCGATCGCAATGCTGACGGGCTATTGATCGTACGCTAGCACCGGGTTTTGATAACAAATTCCACCGCAGTAGCTTTCTATGGTATTATTTACTTTGTGTTTAATGAACTCACTACAAATGGCTACATCGATCATTTGTTTCCTTTGCTGTCTCGTAAGGATCGTTAGAAGATATGAACCATTTGACCATTGACAATTAAAATTTGATAGTAAGCGCTACCGTGTGTTATTAGTTCAACACCAGATCTTGTCAAATTATTTGAAAGTATGTTTGATGTGTTTGCTTGACTGATATTTGTTTACATTATTTGTTCGAAGATACGTTTCATCACACATGAGAATTAAAAAATCATTTTAACACAGTATGAACGTACAAAAATGAACCAGTCGATAATGAACGATAGTATACCACACATATGCAGTCAGATATAAGCCAAATTGATTCGGTATTACTTGAACATATTTATATTGTTTGGATAGAAATATTTGAAATGAAATAATTATCCACTACCTATTTTATCAAATGAAAAATTGAACACAAAAGCTATTTTCTAAATTAGCTAAATTTTATATGCTTCAACCCAACTGAATAAATCATTTTTCGCAAATATCGATTACATTACATTATTATTTTATTTGTTGCCATTAGTTTTTAAGACAACGTATTTGAGAGATGTTGAAGCTGGCTGAAGAAAAACACAAAAATAGAACACATGTTATTGATGGTATGCTGAAAGCGGTAATGAATAACTTGATAAAGTACTAGAAAACAGGAGAATCATCTCAAGATTGTTTCTGTTCATCTTAACATACTTGTATTTAAAATTATATTTGATAAACATTTAAAGCAACCCATCACAGACAATAAATGTACAACATTATCGGTCAATATCTTTCGAAACATACACTAAACTGTTTTGAAATGAAAATTTAGTTTTCAAGCAAAAAACTTTTATCAAAAATAAAAGTTATGAGAGTTACAAGCAAGCTGCTATCCGTTGCTGTTAAGTTAGCAATTAAAATTCTAGCATATTTATGGGATTTCAATCTAGCAATTTAAATTTTAGATCTATCTATCTTCACAATCGAGCTCCGTTTCCTAAACATTTAGATTCGACTGGACATACTGGACGGAGAAGCAGCGCATCGTCGCCACCCGAATAAGAACAAATCTGATTGAATGGAAGGCAAGAAAATTTCCATTTGAGGCAAACCATCAATTAGCATTTCACTGTCGCAAACAGCTCTATTATTATGTTCCCCATGAAAAGGGAAACAAAATCTCTCATTCATGCATATACAAACGAAGCCGGCAAAGCGTTTGTTCCACCAATCCACCACTAGCCGGTCTAAAGCGTTTGTTTAAATTTTCTATTCGTTGGGAAATTCGCTCTGATTTATGGTCCACTGTTGGGGAGCACCTGCGCGCTCCAAGATTAGCAGCAAATGCTTATGCACGCAATTTCGGTCGGCGTGTTTAATGTCCCCCGGTGGTATGTGCACCCGATCGGTACAATAAGAGCAAAGGCGAAACATGCAAAGAATGGTTGTGTGTCACGCCGGAATGCCGGTTATTTGATAAGAACTGAATAATAAACTCCCGGTGGTTCGCAAATAAAGAACCGAAAATGTACGTAGCGGTACCGCGTGGTTCCGCACGGGCCATCTCAGTCGGCCTCCATCATCTTAGTCTATGGTGTCAAATTTCAATCTTGACGCTGCTTAAAGTGAACAATTGCAGACAAAAGGCCTAGCGGATGGCCAAAAAGATACAATGCCCGTGCGCTTCGATGTCAGGTCACAGTCCGACCGGAGTCCATGTGTCAGAATTTTAGGTCATTTTTGTACAAAATTGATCGGTCACGCGATAGCAAGTGGCGAGGGCACTGCAACCAGTTCGGCCATTGTCCGTTACTGGTCTGCACAAAAATGCTAGCATTTTTTTTATTTTCACCACCAGCAAAGCTTACGGCAGAAACTGCGGATGGAGGTGCAATGTTCCGGTGGCCAGAGGTTAAAGTACTTGCATTCACCAACCCCACAAATGCACGCCAATATGCTGTGATGATTCGCTAGCCGCTTTTCTTCCGCTCCGGTTTACGAATCAGAAGCTTTAACTGTCCGTTTCTCACGCGGTGCAAACAGAAACCGCAAGCTCCGAGCGGGTTCGCCGCTCAGTGAAAGCGGCGGAATGAAGACTTGTGATCGCAAAGCGGAATCCACGATGAATGAGCGAGAATGACGCACGATCTGGTGAAATGAGTGCGCTGGGAGAGCACGAGAAGAGAAGGAGAGAGAGAGTACGGGTTGCCCGGTTCCCCTACCGAAGGAGCACTCCATAAGGGAGCTTTACGAACTGGAACTCATCCGCAGCATCGGTCGCATCGCGATCGCGTACCCTTTTCACCGATTCGCTTTGGAGCTTTCTTTCGCTTCCGCGTCGTTCGTTGAACTTCCTACTCGATCTGGGCCAACCGGAGTCGCCGCGCAGAGAGCAAAGCACGAGCATGGTAGCGTCGCTCCGGCTTCGGCCACTCTCTCGGGTGCGCCTTTTTCACGATCAAGGTTGTTTCTTCGCGGCCCAGGGTCTCGGTCGTGAGCGCAACCCGTGCTCCACCGGGCGGCTTCGTGCCAATCTTCGTTATGCAACGCTGCAGCATCGAGACGCCACGATGGTTCGCTCCCCCGGGAAGGAAAAACACTCTGGAGACCGCGAGAGAGGGAGAGCAAGAGAGAAAGAGAGGCTGAGCGAGGATGGTGCGCTCGCGAGAAAATCCAGCCCGAAGAATGAACCGCGAACGAGGCGAAGATCGGGCGATCATCGCCCGAACGGGTGTGTACGCGCTTCCCGAAGAAGATCGCTCTTTGCCGCACGGCTGCAGCCGGGAAGGAAAAAAACTTATATAACAACCCACAGCAAGCCAGTGGTCCTTAGTTAAGTGACGACCTTCGTACGGTCAAGATCATTTGGAAAAGTCTTCCCGCCCCCGACGAAACCGAGCAACGCAGCGCAGCGCAGCCGTTCGTTCGAGCACAAGCTCCAAGCATCGACTTGGACTTCCCAGCAACTTCTTGCCATTCTCGCTCGCGGGCTGTGCGTTGCTTGTGCAGACACTTTCCTTCCGTTCTCGGTGGTGCAAAGTGTAGTTCCAGTTTGATCGTTGCGATCGAAAGTTCCCGCACCAAAACCGGGTCCGTTCAGTGAAGATTGGCTCAGTGATTTGACCGTGGCCCAAAGCCCAATACCCCCCTCATCGACTCAGAATACTGTTAGTGAAAATTGCTCGCTTGCTTCGCGTCGGTTCAACTTCCTGCCTTCGCCTCGAACGCGGTAGGAAAATTTGATCCATCTGCATCTGCAAACAATTTGCTACCCAGTGGAGAGCAGCAAACCAGGAGAATTCTTCCTCCCCCAGAACAAGTGCTTTAGTGTTGAGCCTTCGCAAATGCCGTGTGCCGAGAAGTGAAAGAATATTTCGGTTTTACGGAAAATTCTACCCCAAAAAAAAGCGATCACCTGAAGCAGACGTATCCATCCCTCCCCTTCCACTTCAGAACTGTGCGTGTGTGGATACTCTCTAGTGTGTGCATATACGTACAAAAAAGCGAATCGTCTCGATACCAAGCGGCCAGCGAGAAACGAAACACAAGGTAAGATTGGGAAAGATTTTTGACCTCACCATACACACACACATACATGCGCGTACCGTTTGGAGAAAAACGGGAAACGAAATGATTTCGCGAAACGCAATCGCATCGCACTTGAAGCTGTGCGATCCAGCCGCTTCTGCCAGCAGCTTCTTGAGCATGCTGAAAAGGCGGCGTATCGATTGCTACGTGAACAAACCAGATTGTTCATTAGCGTGCGGAAAGAACATGAGGAAGCCTTTTCCATGCGTGGTTGCATGTGTTTTTTTTTATTTTTTGCAAATCAAACTGAAGAGCCCAATGTAGCCGAATTCTACGCAACTATCGCACAACGCTTTGTGCGATGAGCTAGGCAATCAAGATTCCACCGGATAACACAGTCCCATTGATTGTAATCGAGAATTTGAAAAGCGAATAATGGAAACCGTAGGGATCCAGATGATTTTTTGCAGAAGTGCTTTTAATGTCCTCGAATTGTGCCTCTAAAATATTCTCCAAAAAAAATGAGAGAAAACTGTGGCAAATGGCAAAAAATAGGCAAATGTGCTATTGACCACCTTCCAAATTTTGCAACATGCAACATCTCTTTGCTGCGCGCAAGTGAAAAGTATCACACCCACAACGAATCTAAGCCGTTGAAGTGAAACCCCCAAAAAGGAGGCAAAACAAAAGCTGCATTTGCCTGCCGCCTCGGTTTCACCGGTGGATAAAAATTTAATTATCTTCCCATTTGATGCCATCATTTTACGGTGCGTAAAATAATTCCCAGCCAGGCCGAAGGTTCGACATGGTTCAATTTGGCTCCTCCAATAAAACATTATTGGAAAGTGGTCAAAGTGAGCACGCGAGGTGTGCTGCACGCGTAGCAATCAGGTTAAACGATCAGGAGTCGAAAGTGCATCAAAGCGTAGAGCAGCGAAATGAGGCACATTACACTATTGATGGATGCTGCGGTAGTGAAGATTTCTTGTGGGTTTTTTTTAGTTTAAAATAAAATTTGACAAAAAAAAATTGCTGCCAACTTTATGTTGATAATTCTCGTAGCTTTTGAAGTGTGTTCAAACACGAGCTACTTAATATAGTTCTGACGGATTGGAGGCAGAGAAAAACGAGATCTCGTATTACGAGCAAAGTAACAGTAAAAGATGCTTCCTTGTCCTCAGGAAGGGCATTCATCCAACGCTGACGGAGAAAAAGATGAGCTCCGCAACAGGTTTCCTACGTGCATGGCTGGTTTCCAACGCGTGGATGGTGTACGCATGTTGTGTGTGGACCGGTTCGAATAGTCGCTGAACCATCCATCCATCTGCGCATCAAGCGAGCGATCGCGAGTTGGTATGGTTAAAGGTTGATGTGATTGTCAAGTGATAACACAACCTAGAACTAGACTGCAACTATAAGACAAGATTCTGCAAAGAAGTCGATGGCGTTACGAACACAAATCAAGGCGGTGCTACCACTTCGACATGCGTAACTTGTTTTAAAGTGGTGAATGAACGTTCCATAGAACTATTCCAGTTCCGCGAATCGGACAAAAATGTTGCCCTGCAAGCAAGCGCGATGTTAGCCCGGGGAAATGTAAAAGACCCTTCACGGGCGTCAAATACTGGAGCAAACGCATCAAATGCTTGCGAAGCAGAAAATACCTCTGCAACACAGTTGCTCCTGCAAACATCCAACCCATGAACCTTATAAACAAACAGGGTACAGGTACTGTTGAAACCCTGGGGAATAAAAATCAAACAAAAACACCAAGGTAATCGATCGGCCGCACCGACGCAAGCTGGGTGTAGAGAACAATGAAGAAACTTCGACGGAGAGCACGAAGAAAAAACAAACCACATAAGTGCTAACGCACCACACCAGAGCCCAGAGCCAGAAACTCACATGCGATATATTCATCTTCAGTAATAACAAATTCAAATTCTCACCTTCACCGCCAGCACTCGTAGAATTGTTGCTTGCCATTTTGTTGTATCGAGCGACGGAGCAAGCATGGGCTGCGTGGAAGTGTGGCGGTGGTTCAAAATTAAACACAAATTGAGTTCACCTGTTTTACTATCCTCCTCATCCCTCGACACCAGGCAGGCGTGTAGAAAAAGAATTTTTGTTTCTGTTTGCATGCCTTCTTGTTCGTCTGGCTCGGGTCGGTCCCGCGTGCGCTGTGATTTTCCAAGCGATAGAACTATTTTAGAGAATCTGCCGCGTTTTAAAACATCTAACACCAGTGCCCCTGCAAGTGTGTGTGTGTGATAAGTGGTACGGTAAATTTAGAAACCCATTAGGCAGTTAAAGTGAGATTAGATTAAATGGCTGCATCTCAATACACGCTCTTCTCGCTACTCGAAACGAGCAGTGAAAAGTATCACCTTGCAGCGAAACACAAAAGACTTCAACGGGCGAAACAGGCGACGAACCCGACAAGAACTACGAATCGCTACCGGTGCCCGAATAAGAAAGGCGGAAAAAATGTGAAAGGAACGAACGGTACTAGAGCACGAGACAGAAAAGCGTCCAGTGAAGATCAAGTGCGAGATCAAGAATGTAATCAATTGTGCAATAAGTGCCACAGTTGCGTGAGACTTCCAGCTTAGATATACTGACCGCCGGATCCAACCATTTCGCTGCCGACGTGATGTATATATATATACACACCGAGCCGGGCCGTGCCGCCACTGGACCATTTCACATTTATGGACCACGCTGGATATACGATCTTCCTGCTTCCGTTTTTCGTTGCGCGGTGATGAGTGTTTCATACTCGGCGCGAGTGGTCTAGAACTTTTCAGCGAGAAAATGAAACAATAAACGCCCGGAACTGCACAGCCATTCGTTTGGTGGAGCTGTGGCAAGTAGCAGCGCGCTAGTTGCGAGATCGTTTATGTGTGTGTTTTTTTTTCTTCCTTTTTTCTCGCACGTGCGCGAACGCTCTGGTGCTGAAACACGCCAAGTGCATGGCGGCTGCCTGGTGGGCAGACAGAAGAAAACAGCAGCAGAAACGCCTGAACTGACCGTAGAGTTCGTTGTACGCAATACAACACTCATTCGGTCGGACGAGAACTGACTACGGACGAGCGAAAGGCGAGCAGTGGACGAAACGGCTGGCTTAAAGTGTAGCGTTGCGATGGGACACCTTTCGAACGCCGTCTGTACACCTTCAAAACCGGGCACTTGTCCCGGCAGACAGGCATGAGAATGTGTCTGCCGCTGCTTGTCACTCGTTCTCTGCCCGTTTTCTAAACGTCAAGCACCCGAATGGTTGTAACGAAATTGGTCGATTCCTCGGGTACATTGGCCGAGTCAGTGGGTCAGGCAGAATGGTACACGACGGTTGGCAACGTGCCTATTCTGCCTCCTTAACGGGCGTGAAACGGAAAAGAAGAACCGTCTTCCCGGTAGAATAACCATAGCGACGGCATTGAGCCTCTACTCCAGTAGTTCGCTCGCACGCTCGATCATTTCGCACCAAAAACCATCACACATCAACATGGTCAACAACCGGAAGACATGGACATGGGGGTGGGGGTTGGCAGGGGGAATGAGGAATCGCTGATGCGGTGCGGATGAGCATCGAGAAGATGATGGAATGTGCCATAATCATCGGTGCATCGGAGGCTCGGGCGTCTCGCAGAACCTACTAATAATGGTCGATACCGTTCCGCGCCTGGCCCGTAGCAGCTTCCGTGTGCCTGCTGCCTGTTTCGAATGTAGATCACGCACGGGAACGATCCGGCCCCTTTCGTTCTCGCCCCTTCCCGCGGCATCTCTCCGGTACCTTCAACTAGCCCACTCGATTCATTCACGTACGCTCACGCTCGGTTGGTGATAAACAGTTAAATAATTATCCGACGCGATCGCATCGCAATGCATGGGGAGCGTTCATCGGTGCGCTTCCACACGGTGGAGCAAATCGCGACCCTTTCCTCCGCTTGTTGATTTATATCGTGTGCGGCGCAGCGACACACAACCTACAAATTGGCACAAGCAGCTCCGGAAAGAAAAGGATTAATGGTTAGAGCGGTGTCGGGAATCAATTTTTCCAATCAACCGTACCTGCGGCGCGCTCGCGCGGAAAGCATTGATTTTAAATTTCAAATTCCACACCTAACGACCCTGGCGTACGTCTTGTTTTTCCTTCCGCACCACACCCGTGCGTACAGCAAATGCCCGGGAGCTGGTGGCAAATGAATTATAATTCACAGATGATTTGCATTCTGCATGAATCAGCGACTGGATGGGAACGCACCGTGCGCGTTCGTGTTGCTGCCCGTTGGGTCACCTCGGGCGGCAATTATCCTTTCCGCGGTGTTACAGTTACAACTGCATTCGCACCACCACCAGCCATCGCATCCCGCCGTCGGTTCACACATACAACACGGTGGAGGAGAAACAGAAACGTAACGTTTACTTTTTCGAACACCACAACACCAGCGCGTGGAGATATCTCCGTTTTGTAATCCCAGAAAATCCATCTTCAGCGATCACAGAACGAATGTGG
>JXXA01019439.1:0-12644 GCA_000956255.1 Anopheles punctulatus
GGTGGGCAAACGGCTCCGTCGTGTGAGACATTGCTCAAAAATTCCACCTGTATCTCGTGCTGCGTCTGGCGAGACAACGACGCGTCTCTCCCTAGCCTGGTATGGACACAAACGCCTTAGGTCTTTAAACGTCTCGATAGGCTCTGGGGGATTTTTTGGTACGGTTCAGTGCCTACGCTTTGTGGCCGAGCTGCGGGGTTGAGACGTGTGGTCGTCCGCGACGAAAGCGAAGATGGTATTTTCCCGCGTCGCTCGGCGCGGTCTATCGAGCGCCGAAACCGATTGTGACCTTCCGATCGTGACCGAGTCTGGGAGTGACTGAGCCGTACCTGGTGTGCGACCGTTCGCGACTCGGACACCATCAATTAACGAACGCTAAGGTGGGGTGGGTTGCCATCGTAATTCAGGCGGGAGAAGCTACAAATACAAGCGTTTCCATATGGTTCTCTGCGGAAGGTGCCAGATAGTGCGCTTTACAGTGATTACTCAACGAAACGGATACTTGGGCCCAGTGATAGATGAAAAGGAAGGATGGATGGTTGTGTGTCGCAATCGTTGCACCGCTGCCAAACCATCGTTGGCGTACGATGGGGCGTGAAAAATATGCGGTACGGCTAATGTTCCTAACGCAAACGAACAAATATATTCACCAAACAATTCGTGGTGCCCGGAAAGTAAAGATAAAATACGTTCGGGATGATGCGAAGCGCATAAAAAAAAACTTTACAGCCACTTAACTTTTCGCTGCTGAATTTTGATTGAATTTATTTTTAAAATATCATTTTGATAGCAAAGGTTAGTCAGCTCGCGTTGGGCAATCACACACGCGAGCAAATAAAACAAGGTGATTTTGGAAAAGCAGACCCAACATTTGAAATGAAAATTCAACAAAATCCTAATGAACGCCTTCCAATTCTTTCAGTATGCAGTATGCCTATTGTGTGCGTTCTATTGTATGTATTTTTCAACAGGTTCATATTATTAACTTCTCGAAAGGCTTTGAGCCACTAATCGATCATTATTTTTGACAAAATGATTTGTAATGTTGAGATAATTAAATACCAATGGAAATTTTGTTGAAACGGTTTCCGTACAATCTCTATATCATCAATTGGTCTAATTAAATATTTCAAAATGTTCTCTTTCTTACAGATTTTTTTTTACCCAAATATCGCAAATGAAATGCACCCCGTCAGCATTTTCCTTTTTCCTGGTAGTGGATACATTAGTTCATCCGACTTAATCTTATTGCATACGCACCATTAAGCACAAATGAAACTTCATACTAACTTTAAAATGTATCATAAACGACCTTATCCTAATCAAGCCCCTTTTATCCGGTCGACTTGGACTTGGATCTACTCGGAACTTTTCAACAATATCCGTGCAAGAAATGATCCCCACCATGATAGCCGTACGTGACGATACCACCATGCCGATGTTGCCGTTGCTGCTGATGATGATGTAAAACCATTAGAGCAACTATAATCTTTAACTTATGACATACTTCTTCACCCAGCCGCGCCGGTGATTTCGCGACGAGCGTGTGGTAAAGAGCAGAGGACTCGAAACTTTTTTTTTTTGTACAAATCACCACCAATCTTTGTTCGCACCACACGGCAAAGCGTGCTAGTTCTCGCTGGAAGCAATTTCTTGGCAAACCATAAAGTTCGTAACTTATGCACCACCTTTCCTTTCCTCCCACTCCCACTACGATGACCGTGTGCCACCCTCACGTTGGGAGTCTTTTTTGTGTGTGTGTGAGGCTGTCAATGTTTTATCATTTTTCATATCGCAGCTTCCTCCCGATAGGGGCATCCGCCGCAGGCAACATTTGAACGGAGTCGGTTACTCTCTACAATCGCTCGTTTTCAACGTGTCCAACTTCTGGGGTTAGCTTCTTTCCGGATGATTTTCGTTCGCTCCCCTCGGATCGATTGGAGAGCTTTTAGAGTGGCACGGAGCGGCACGGAGCAGCACGGAGACGTCGTTATGACTTATCGTTCCACAATCGCAATTTACGACACGTTGTTTGATTCAATATTTCGATGCTTGATGGTAACACCCCGAGGGACCGTGCAAAGGCTGGGCCGCTAGCGTTATGATTATTATGATTATGGCGGGAGTGATTTGACGAAATACCCTACGCGAGCGCCCGATGCTGCTTTCCCGATCGATTTGCCTCTATTCTGTCCCAATCGAACGCAACCTAATGCATCCATTTGGCACCCTCTTCCTAGGGAGTTGCATACAGTGGACAGTTTATAGTGATGCATTTATGATGTCCCGCGTTGAGACGGATCAGTGCAATGGCCTCATCGAACACTGGCAGCCTGCGTTTGGTTTTTTTACGGCAGAATTTAAAAGCAAGCGCTACGTTTATCCTACACGCCAATGTTACCCAACAAACCATCAAGCCTCGGTTTCCCTGTTTTCTCTAATTCGATTGCTGTAAGCGTTATGTGAGCCGGTGTAACATAACCATCGATACCGATGCGTCCGGTGGATTGAAATGGATCTATCATCGGGCGCATCGTGAATTTCGTGACCAAATTTGCGCCCTTCATATCAAATTAGTGCGTACGATTCATCGACAAGCGCGTACAGGTTTTTGTTAGAATTGAGTGTAAATTGACCGTAATTCAAGTGTGAGGCAAAGGATATTTCAGCAAGCAGTGCCTCGTCAATTTTAGCCGCAGTCATTTAAGTTAGTATCCAACTAAATGTGAAGGAATTAAATGATTGGTATGATAAGGATTATTAAAACAATTGATTATAAGGCTCAAATACGCTGCCTGCCAGTGAAACTTACAAAATAGAAAAACCTTTTTAGCAGGAGATAAAACATTTAGCATCGCTTCCAATTTAACCAAAATTATAATAAAAGAACTCATTTTAAGATAATACATCCTATACTAAACTAACCAATTATTCTAATTTAAGATTTAAATAAATGATGGTTTTGCAAGATTTTTCTGAGTTGAGCTCTTTATTACCTTATCACATCCAAGCAAATAGCCACAGAGTTGCTGATCCTCAATCCGCAAAAAAGTCTCATCAGGCAAATAAATCCATCGCAAAGTGCTTCAATCACTCCTTCAAGTTTATGATTGCAAAGCTTTCAGAGTGATTAATTTTCTCCACACCAACCGAGCGCAACTCCCTCTAGAACGTGGTGGCAAATAGCAATAAATCAACTGCTTATCGATCTCCCTGACTTTGCCTGCCCACACACACACACACGCATGATCAACAATCACGGCTTATCGTTAATCCTTTTCGCCGTCCCTCCTGTATGCTGATGAGCGCCGGGTACTCACAGGTAAATGAGATAAAATAAACACATAAAAACATATACCTATATGGGGAGGCCGCCGGTACGTTTTTTGGCCCCCCCGGTTATCTAACACAACCAGCACAATCACCACGTGGCGAGACCGAGCGCCATTATGGTGCGATGATTAAGAGCATTGTTGCTAAACACGCCATTTGCTAAAGGCGCGAGCTACCACATGTTCAACAACAACAAAGAATGAACGCGCACACCGGGCGAATTATGCTCCACCGTAAGACAAAAGTGGTACGAAAGTGGTGGAGTAGTGGGGAGAGGGAGAGCAAATAAAACACCATCAACAACATGCACTGCATGCAAACTTTTATCGAACATCATGTTAGGGTCGGCTGGCGTTGTGTTTGAGCGCGGAGCTCATTTTCCACTTGTTTAGTTCGATAACAATATTATTGAAACATAATCTAACATTCCTAGTAATCAATCACGTTGTTCGCTATTTTTATTCCATTTTTACAGGAAATTTAAAAGTAGGACATGGTTTGACGCATGCTGCTCCACTTTTCAACCAAAGGTCCAGAGTTCACCGACGGACGCAAATGAAAACGCACAAAACTGGCTCGATTTTCATCCTTTCCCTACCCTAAAAAAAAACAACGCAAAAGCTCTGCATTACAGGCAATGTAAACCAACACGCACACGGTGCGAGACACGCCCTCTGAAATGTAAAAAAACCCACACACAAAATATGCTAATAATCGCATCACTAGCAGAAATTGAAAGCACGCATTTGGTATACTTTTTTTTTTATTTTTCGATGTTTCTCACGATATCCAACATGCACGCACGTCCCGAGCAAGCGTTTGCGCATGCCTGTTCTTGGGTGCTTTAAGGATTCCAACCCACCGGGGCTGCCGATGGCGACGTATGAAATGGAAATGATTTCGTGTTTATTGTGGCAATTAGGTGACCCGGAGGATGGTTTACGACGCGAAGGTCAACGATCGGCAACAGGTTTTGGGTAGCATGCTGGCTTATTATCACGAACTCAATCGCAACTGGTAAAATTAAACTGGACCTTTTGCCAGTATCGTGAGCTTAGGAAACATTTTAAGAAGTTGGAAAATCACTAGCATTATCGAATAACAAAATTAACGTAATTTTTAAAAAATACATTGCCCGAGGAATGTAAACAAACCGATACACTGCTATGATAAAATTTATTTTTTCCCCCTTAACGGCAGTTCAATTAGGCAAAAAAAAGACTCCCAAAAATAATGCCTAAAAATGGTGCAGCACCTGCCAGTAGCCCTATTTTGGGTGACCCGTCCGATGAATCAGACACACCGGATGGACACTGCTTACCCAGAAACCCAATGACACACTTACACACCCGATCGATTCGGTTCGTTCGTTCGTTCGCTTCCATTCACTTCGAGCGGTGGCAAGATCAACTCCAGCCTACGGAGCGTTTCCCATAATGCGTTGCACACGCGCTGGCTTTGCTCTTCGCTTCACGCAGCATCATCCGCAAGCGGGAGCTTTCCGCACAAAACGTTTCCAAAAATAAAAACGGTTTACCCTTCTCATTAGCCCTCTCTGTGCGCCAGTGTGAACGCGTCCCGGGATGGTCTGCAATTACATAAACTTCCGATTGAATAATATTTAGACTCGCCATCGGGCAGACGATCGAGTCTGGCGCAAGCGCTGATCGCGCTCATCGTACAGTGGCTGCATGCTGCGCCACCCGTTCGCATGTTTCACGACCGTTTAGCAGCAATTTGAACAATCCATTCCCACTCGCGGGCCTGCCGCCCCACGTTGTACACACTCTGCAAAAGCACATAACGTGTGGAGCGCGCGGATCGGTTAGGATGCTTTCGTCGGTGCGGTTGGCGAGGAAAAAGTAGCGTCTTTTTAAGGCAATCGATTGGACGCGGCTACATGACAACGGGTGTGGGATTTATGCAGCCAAGTGAGCGCAGTGTGACAGTAATTGGGGCTAGCGATTAGTGGTGGGCTACCACCAAAGCAATGTGGGCTGCTAGAGTTGATTGAGCGTGTCAAATTTTTGGCCGAATTTTAAGGATGCGAAATGCGACCTCAATTGAACAGCTCACAGAAACATCTAAATTACAACACCAAATTCCCTTCTGGAAATGGATTTTTTGCAGTCGTAAAACAAAAATAAAACTTTCACATAACCGTCCACATCTGTTCGCATCGTTTCAGGTGACATTTCAACTTCCACGATCATCTCACCACCGTGATACCCTTCTTCCTCTGCGACGGGCACATCCGACTGACATTAAAATAAAGTGTGCCATGAAATCGATGTGCCCCTGCTTCGTCCACGTCCACGAAACGTGCGAAACTGTGCGAAACGAAACGAAACGAAACGGAGCGCAAGCAAACGTCACCAAATTGTCGAATCGATTCCAGTGGGTTCCGCTGGCCATGGCTCATTTAGGCACGTAAGCCTTCGATAAGGTCCGTTGCGGTGTTGTCGCATTCGCCGGGAAACCAACCGATGCTCCAGAGAGCATCTGGAGCAATATAAATGAGACGAAAAAGCCCCACAAACCGCAACTCCCGGTTTCGGTGGAGTTTTTTTTTTCAACCGTAGCTTGCTCGCCAAAACGACCCGCAAACGAGCGAACGCGGGAAAAAGGCAGTATAATTCACTGCCCCAGTCTGCTGGAGAGTAATTCCGGAAGCTCGTTTTCCACCGGTGTCACCGGGAAAGTGTTACAGTTTGTCTTTTTGTTTGTTTTTTTTTGCTGTCACCGACAACAAAATAAAACCAAATAGCAAAAGGCTCTCGCGGTCGCTTGCTGATTTCACGACACCGTTCCATCACATTGACGGTTGCTTTTATTTCACTTTTCCGATTTGTTGTTTTTTTTTTGCACTCCCGGCTAAGCACCGGATAATTAATTTGAACTAATTTTATTCCACACCGCAACAGCGCTTGCTGGGCGGGCGAAAAAACTATCGTTTAAATCAAGGTCATTTGTGTTTGTGAATGTTTTTTCTATCCCATCCGGACAAAAATGAATCCGTATTAAATACTGTGAATCAGGAAAATTGAACATTTACACCGTTTAAGGTAGGAAAAAAAGATGTACACCCGCCAGATCCCTTTGCTAACCACTTCAACCGGATTCACAAGCTTCCGGCAGCTGAGAAGACACCGCCGGGTTTTGCGTCATTTCTGTCAGCGATCGAAGTTGTCAGCGGCATTCAATGCACTATTAATCAAACGCGGGCGAGCACATAATTTTCAGTTTTCGAACCAAATTTGATTGAGCTGTAAGTGTATTCTACAAAGCCCCCTCGCTTGATTTGCATTTATCTGCATGATTGATGGTGTCTCGAAAATTCACTCGATCCAAGCAGTCGGCGGAAGTTTGACAGGGAACTGTGACGTTGGAGCAAACAGCAAAGTGATTCATAAAACACGATTGAATTATTGCCCATTGCCGCAAGGTGTTACAACAAATTTCGTTTCATTTCGTCAGTTGTTGGACTTCAAAAATCCTTCCAAATCATTACGTCGCTTGGAAAATCGATTGCGACTTAATATCCGCCATATTTCACCATTAATGAAATTCCTCCTCCGATCTGCTCTCATCGGAGCGTATTAAAATAGATTCATTCGACCAAGAGCACGCCCGAAATGGCCCCGCGAGATGTCGAGTGCGTGAAGCGTTATGAAATCGCAGTGGATTCATGTTTTGTACTGACCGTCGTGGTATTCTCGATAACATTTCATGCGAAGGTGGTCTGCTAGATCTACGTGGGTCATTGAACTACGGAACGTTGTCCATCCCCATCGATCACGAAACGATGGGTGAGCGCTAATGAAACGAGCCTTGTCCGAAAAGGTTGGAGTGTGATTTTCGGGGAGGCTGAGCCATGGTGTCTCGTTTGCGGCACACTTATTCGACCTACGCTACCATCAATGTTTCACAACCTAGTGGAGCCTTCGGCAGACTCTCCTCCATGCTTCTTTCCGCCTGAAACCCATCCATTTCATTTGCCCGGTTTGGGCCACTGCATCGATGCACCAGACAAAACAACCTGCATCCGAACGCCGACTAACGAGACACAAAAACAAACAACTTTTCCGTGGACAGCCCCTTGGACTTGGCCACCGAAGTTTGACCGTGCGCGAGCGAGCGTGCGTGCGTGCGTGTGCGAATGGGAGGGAACGACGCAAACAAACGAAACGTACGCAAAAAAACACGGTCAAGGCAAACCGACGCGCGCGATCTCGTCGCCATCGTACGCGATGACCGTGCGCATCTTCGCCGGGGAAGATGCACATCCTTTCGGGAGTCCGTCCGCCGTCATCTTAGCCTTGCGGCGCACGGCTGATAACGACGACGGGGTGCGAAACCTGTTCGCACGACGGAGGCTGCCGGCTTTTTGGAGCCTTCGCTACACACGTTCTTTCCCCCGGGGTCCGTGCGTCTGGTTGTCTTTTCTTGACGTGACAGACAGAAAGCGTCAGAGGTCAATGTGGTTTCCCCTTCCCGCGCGCCAAGTGACCTCCTGAATGATATGAGAAATGTATGCGTTTTTACCTTCTTTATTGAAACACAAACAACTGCAAAAGCTTTTTTGTTTTGGTTTGATTCGCACAACTAATGAAAAAAATATACTCAAAGGCCTGAGTATTTTTAATTTATTTTGTTGCCAAAAGCTTTCAGTACATTTCAATTTCACAAAGCGATTCAATTACCCGCAATATATGTAAAAACCAATAGAGCCAAAATAATACAGAATCCTAGAACGCTCAGCATGTTAGAATCCCCCCACTCTGACATTAAATTGAATATTTAAATTCAAAACACATTTAGAGCCGTTTCAATTCCTCCTGCAACATGTGAAGCAAATAGAGCACAATTGATCTTCTACTGGCTGCAAAAGCACGTGTTTCATTATGTCTACTTTGTGCCTCTGTATGTCTTGGCATTTTTTTTTTCTGGCAGCCCATCTTCTCCTTGCCACGAGACAAAGTCACTCCCAGGCGCCCCCCGCGGACTTACAAACAATCACTGTCTGCTAAGTTCGTACTCTTGTTTGTCCAGCTGGTGCACTCTTCGCACCGTCGGCCACCTTCGCACAACGTGGCTCATCAATATTCAAGGCTTCGGGCGCACGATCGCCAGAACCGTTTAGCACCCACACTGCACCGTAGCGCATCGGACGTCGTTGGAGGTTATTACCGGCGTCCCATTAGAACACTCCATCGTTGCTCCATCGTCCGCGGCGATCGACGGTGCGGCTCGGTGGTACATCGCTGGACACATCGGAATACTAATTTGCGAGCGTACCGTTGGAAGCGCTCAAGTATCTCGCACAGCGACGGACATAATTGACGAGCATTGGGTGAATAAATCAATCTCGCGCACTTGCCGCATCGGTTCGGTAAGTACGTATCCTTGGGAGTTGGTACGATCTGACGGACGGCACGAGATGCATTCTGCACACGGATGCGCTCTTCGAGAGCTAGGCAACGAGTGACAGATTATTGTCCATTTTCAGCGATGAAACTCGATTGTTTACCGAATGTTGGAACGAATGGAACGATGAAGTTAGTTGTAATGTTCCTAAAAAGATGGAGTTTTTAGTTCAAATTTCTTGGCTAGTCATTTTCATCTGCGATATTTTAAAATTCTCTCTTTGTAACGAGCTTCAACGACCTTCCCAAATTGCCACATGTGGCAATCAATTTTGAGACTTTTTATTCGCATCCATTTTTTTAACTATACGCGAAAAAAAAACCCTGCACATTCCAATTCGCACCCAATTTCGTGTGAAATCAAACATCAAAGTTGGACAGAAGAGAGAGAAAAAAATCCCACCTGACCCATTAAACACCACCCGACGCGTTACATACGAAAATGCAAAATTTAATCACACGAATTAGGGGAAGCCACGTCTGATTGATTGTACCCCCGGTAAATGTATACCCATCGTTCATCGCACACCATCGCGAGCGAAAAATTAAACCTTCGACGGTTAGACAGCACGCCACAGCCGGTGTGATGATTGATGTGCCCTAATGATTGACTCATCGGCACGGCTAAAATTGCCAACAAACACCGGAGGAGTACACCCTGGGTAGTACATCAATCCGAAATCAATTCACGTAAACCCTGAGCGGTACCTTTTTTAGTAGCCGCCCTTCCACTTCCAAACTGCCGAACGGGTTGGCATTCTACGCGCGTTACTACAATTGAAACAAAATACACCAACAATGATGTCATTTGTCTCGCACGCACGCGTTATCTCATCGGAATGTATTCGCCATGTGGCGAATCCGAATCCGAAGACTCAACGTGGTCCAGGTGGTTTGCAATGCGGTCAGCTTCCCTGCCATCGCAGCGGATGAAAGTGAAAGTCTCCGTTGGGGGAGGGAATTTCGCTCGCTTTATGGTGGCGTTGTGGTCAGACTGAACACAACACAACGGCTTCGCGAAATACGAATAATATTTGTCCACTCCTTCGGTTGCGTAATGAACGCCTCCACAACACAGTTGCAGTCGATCGTGAGGTCCTTCTTTGCGCGATCGTGTCCTGTGTGGCCGACAATGGTAACGCTGGCACCGATTTATGTGCTCACAATAGGCTTTCACCATAAACAGTGGAACCGTTATGGTCGTCTTAAGGGATGACCTATTAAATGATCGCTTCTTTTGACTCTTAATAAAATTTGTTGAAAGTGTGTCGAAAAAATATGATTTCGTGGTCCTAATTTCTATAATAAATCACATTTTTTCAAAAAAAAAAATTAAAATATTTTTTCAAAGTCGACCCAAACTCAATCAGGAAGTAGATGTAAACTATGAAAAGCAATATAAAGTTTAATTACATTTTAACGGTTTTACAATCGACTCAAAATTACTTCTACCGCATCATCATTGTGACATTACTGCTTTAATGGACTAACTTGTTGCCTTGGAAACGTAAGCCAGTGATTTTTTTTCGCAACACCGCGATCGCGGATTGCCTTGCAGAAAATCTATGGTCACATTACTTAATGCGTCGCTTATGTGTCTTACTTTACCGCAGATTTCCGTCAGTTTCTTGATTTTGTTTATAATCGGAAACCTTCAGCACTGCTCAAGGGCTGGGAAACTGAGTATCGCACCGATTGCGGTGTCCAATTCCGCTCATTCCGGAGGAGGAGGAAACAACCCACGCACACAAACACCTACACACACACACACACACACACACATTGTACACGGCAGCTATTCGTGCAGATCAACCAGGTCAGTGGTTTTAATTAAATCTATTCCCTATCGAGCGTGGAAGGAGCCTTTTTTGTGGTTTAAGAAACGTTGATAGCCTGTCGGAAGTTTGTTTCCCTCGAAGGTTTAGGGTTTTTGGGGTGATGAGAAATGGAAAAACAATACACCACACAAGAAGCGGAAGTAATGAGCTAAACACTCACGGTACAGTTCGAGGTTCAGGTGTCTTGGTAACAATCGAATTTTATCTGCAGTATAATGATGCAGACGCTTCACGAAAACAAAGAATGGGATGTTTCTTATTGTGTTCACAGAGATTTTCGATATGATACAAGCAGTATACTATGAAGAAATAAGTAAATATGTAGAATTTGTCAGGTAAATAGATTCGTTTAACGAAAAAAAAATTGAAGTAGCAACAGAAAACGATATAATACAAAAATAAAAACTTAAAAACTTTCGACAGCAAAATATGCATAACATATACATTAAAATATCATCCTTTATGATAGTTCAAAAGTTATTCAGTAAAATACACTGAATTAGTAGTTTAAGTAAGATGTGATCTCAATTTTGATCTAATTTAAAAAAGTTTTTTCATCACTCTTTTTTTTTCTTTAAAGCACTGACGCAATAAAATTATTAAATATTTTACCGAATTCTTTCGATATTAATTCTAATTCCGCTTACCAAAAACCATTCCCCTAGTCCCTCGTACCCAAGGGCACCCTTCAAGGAAAAAGAGGGTGAACGCGATGAAAGCTACTAATCATTTCGAATCACAACACATCAGCCCATAGCATTGATGCATTGATCATGACCCATCCAAGCCGGCGGCGCGTACATTATTATTATGCCTCTATCTACCGGGCCCGGATTTGGTATGTTCTATCATTGAGGTCGTTTTTCATACTTTTTCTATCCGCTCACCTGTCCATGAGCCCTGCCGCCGTGAGATATGCTGCCTGCTGGCAGTCGCCGGAGAGGCCCTGCGCCCTCGACTGTCTACCCTCGGCCGCGGCCACGGATGCAATCTATTATCAAAACCCAAACCTCGCTCGCCGCACCGTTTAGCAGCCCGTTTTCGGTCGGGCACGATGGTCGTGCACAATGCAAGGTTTCCATCTTTATTCCCTGCCGAAGGCCGGCGCCACAAAGTGATGGCGGTGGCTTTGAAAACAGTGCCCTCTGCTGCTTTCTTACCCCCCCCGCGGGATCTTACCACCCCGTCCCGCACCTGTTTTTGATGTAACCATCGCTCTCCGCACGGGTAACAATGGGTAAAAACAATCAAACGGGCAGAAGCGACTTCGAAGCGACGACACCCAACACCACCCACGTTCGTTTTGAGCTCAAATCAGCGAATGGACCCCGTTGTTGATGCATTTGCTCCGCCATGGCCAGCACCGTTTGCTTATCAAACGAAGTAGCACGCTGCAAAACGATTTATGCTCACGCACTCACCGCAGCAAATGGCATGCAAAAACGAGCTGCTTCTGCTTTCATTCCACAAGAGAAGCCTCGCTTCCGTTGCTTCACGAGGAACAGCCTAAGTAACCGACAAGTGTTGCGCATTAGTAGGGCACTTTGTTCTCCACCGTTGCACATCGATCGTGAGTTCCGGGGCAGGGCACAGTTTTTCCTTTGCCCGCCGAGGAAAATGTCCCGAATGCCGTTCAACAAAGACAATTCACCCACGCGAATGCTGGACGCCAGTGATGGGCAGCGAGCTGTATAAACGACTAAACGACAATAATTGAATACAATTGCAATTTTTACGGATCGACTGAAGCCTCGCGGTAAGTGGCCTGTTGTGTTGTGACGTCTGCTTCTATGATTAACTTTACATTGTGCTGCTTGCAAAAAGTGGTAGAAAAATTGTTGGTGATTTTTTTTTTGTTTTTGCCGGCGAGAAACTTTAAAATCCATCTTTTCTTATCACTCCATGTATTACTAGCCATTTATGGGTTGCCTTTAGCAGCTTCTAACAGCTAGAAGTTTCTAAAAAAACGTATCTTTAGCAAAAAATGGAATGCAAATTAATTTTTACATTAACATGAAAAGATGTCAAAAGAGGATGAATTTATATA
>JXXA01019445.1:0-10052 GCA_000956255.1 Anopheles punctulatus
TACGCAACAAGACCTCTCTTGTTGGACAAAACCGTGATGATCGGCAGACAAACGGGTAATCCTATTCGAGACATCCTACAGAGACCTAAAGTTCATGATGATTATCTACCACTTTGCCAGAGACAACGGGCTTATCCTGTAATAATTCATTCGTATTACGGGTTCGTCATTCCTGCATGTGTTCGACCGACATCGTTTTATTTTTCTTAAGCAAGAACCGTAAAACCGAACACTTCAAGTCAACTTACGGTTCAACAGAACAACCACAGCTTACGGGAAAAAGAGCACTAGTGGTTACTGGTTGTAAAGCACAATTTTCACTCAGTATAGCTTATTCCTTACAACACTACATTACTAATTAAGCAGCCAACGCTTCCCTGGCGTTACAAAGCAAAGCCAAAAACCGGTCATTACACAGCGACCACCTCCATACAAAAAGCATAAATTGCTACTCCACTATAACCTACAGTTGCAGTATGGTTGATTGGGTAGTTTCCATAAACTGTTTTATGCGCTAAATTTCATTCTATCAGATCATTTTTGGCCTGATGTTGCTCATAAATAAATGTTACATTAAATAAATGTCGAATAAACTAATTAAATAAATGTTTCACATTATTTCACGCACACTGCAGTTATAATTTGAACGAGAAACATTTCGAACACGTCACTGAAATATTTCAACCGGCATCGAAACGTAACACATTTAATTTTCAAGTACGCCATTAGCAAGGGTCTTAAATTATTGCTACTTAACATATTTTTAGTAATTTTCTATTACTTCTTAGTTGTGTTTTGATCAAGCAACGATGAGATATGATTATTTGGAGAGAAATGTCAATGAACCAATGGTGATGCCCCTGAAATTTTGACTTCAGGAGGATTATTCGCGACATAGTAGTGTAAATTTGATGCTGGAGTGATTATAAAGAAATATTTACTTCTTATGTATGAAACGACAGAAGAACAATTTTGTGCTGAGTGATAAATTCGGGGACTTCTTTCGGGATAGCAAAGAACATGTCAGGTGCGAGAGAATACTACCCTAAGTACTTATAAACAAACTATCAATGAAACGATCGTAACGCACTGCCCACAAACAAATGATCAGTCCTATGAAGAATGTGAAAATGGATGTGGTGTGTACAGTTTTCCTGGTATTCTTCAAACTTTTTATGAATCGAGTAGAGCGGATGTAGGAGAAAGAAAAAAAAACTTTTAATTTTAAGCGCGCTATAACACACACATTAAACGTAGATCACAACGAATGACTTCCATTGCATGTGCAGCGAAAGAAAAGGGTTTTCGCATACACAAATAAAAACTCGCAGAAAAAAGACAAAATTGGCATGGCAGAAGAGAATTTTTCAAAACCTGAAGAAGGTTTCTTGCTCTTGCCCTGTTTGTTTGTCTCGTTTTCTGTAACTGCTGCTTCATCTATTTCATTCTCTTTTTGTGCCTCTCTGCTCTGAGAGCAGCGTAATGGTATTTTTACCTCCAGTGCTCACAACTACACGCGCACGGCAGTGGTTTGTTTCCGAGTGGATGCGAATGTTCAGTTTTCATACACCTTTTCACCCGGTGGGTTTACAAGCATCGAACGGAGCATTTTTAACCGAAAGAAACGGCTAAACGAACTGAGAGAGAAAGAGGGACAGAGCATGTGCTCTCAAATGCGGCTAGACAAGCGATCCTTACCATTCGGAGAAACACATCTTAGTTAAACGATGGGTAGCTTGACAGCAATTGTCAGAGGGCATATCAAGTGTGAGGACGAGGAAAAGAACTCTCTTTTTGCGTGCGAACGTGCGAGCGTGCGTGCGTGACGTGAAGATTTGCTTTCTTGGTGTTAATACCAAAACCCCTTTCTATGTTCATGTGTTAGTGCGTCTAGTGACTTTGGTAGCCCGTTGCCACCATCGTATCGTCGTAAAGGCAGACAGGCACACAGGTTCCAGCATCCACCACCATTCACCTTCCTAAAAAAGGAACTATCCAGGCGTATGGTAATATCATCAGTGAAATTGTGGATTGTGTTTAGATTGCATTTTCAATGGCCTCGTATCGATGAAAGCAGAATGTGAAAGAAAAGGAGACCAACAATCAGTTGATAGCCATGCAATAACCGTCCATCAAACAAAGTAAGAAGAAATACGTGTTCTGCATTATTCGTGACGTGCTATTTGTGGTCGTGCCATAGTTGTTCTTTGCTTTAAATTTCCCAGTCTGCTCGTGTATTTTGTTAAGTGAACGCTCTATTATTGCTCTTGTGGAATTTGACAGTATGGTCTCCATATCAAGATTTACAAGACACACACACACGCGCGTTCAGCAACATCATTTCTAGAGCATGGCGTTGGTGATAGCCGTCGAAAGATGAAAAAGAAACGTTGAAAGATCGCTGAGCGAGAAAACGTGTCACGAATGAGCATATAACCATCGAACGCTAAATGGATTGTGGCATTCGAAAACAACGAAAAAATGGACCGAACATTTTGCTACTCTATAAACGTGCCAGGTAGAATATGTAAGAGCATGAAAGCATGAGTTGCTAATGGAAAACGGGACATGCACCCTTTGTGGAAGCATTCGGTGCACAGGCACAACTAAACCAAACTCAACACTAAAGAAAAAAAGATGCGTTGTATGACTCGGTTGTATCTGTGTTGAGGTTTGGGCCGCTTCGGAAGATGACTAAGTCGGTGTGGGTTTGTTCATGTGCTGAGGTGTGTTTGTGAGAGTGATATTTGTGTCCGAAGAATGCAAGTGACATAAATTTTGGAATATTTTACAAAGAAGGGATAACCTTTTAATTTTCTATGTGCGCAGCCTAGTCGAGGCTAGGCACATCTAAATTTTACGTTAAATAAAAGTACAGGAAGGTCTTTTCTACATGAACGTTCCTTCCTAGAGCGTTATTACGTACTTGGATGTCTTTCTACGGTTCTTACCGTATTTTATGTAAAATTTTCCAATAGGGTTAAGCTTGTCCACCTTGTTTTAGAGAGTCCACTTAATAAAATGTATGTAGTATCATAATCAACTCATTTTTACTACATAATTTTCTATGATGTAATATGGGTGATGTATTAGGTGGCATCATGCCTTTTTGAGGGTATAACAGAGTTTTTATAATAGTAAAACGGCCTTAAGGCAACTTCTACAACTGTAATCTGGATACATATATCAATGTATATTTCTTTCGGAACGGCATTTCATGCGTATATGTTACTAATGATAATTAATTGTACATTTGTTGTGTTTGTGTCTATATCTTCGCATGTGGAAGTCTATGTGGAAGGTAGCTACAGAAACCAAAAAAATATTATATAAAAATAATATGTATATATATATACATAATTTATTTATATAGAAAAACTTATGCAAAAGTTACGGGAAATATTAATTCATATGATGGTAGGGCTATTCTTTATATGTACTTCCTTTCCATTTATTAAAGCATGCCAAGCTGCCAGCAGAGTGTGTATGAGGGGTGGGATTTCAAGCCGAGGTAGGTTAAAAATTGTCCGTAGAAAGCGGGGTAGTGTTGGAAATAAAGGGGGAGCGAGAAGGAGGAGTGGGCACGTTCACTAAAGCGCTTCGGCGGCATCATGTGTCATATGTTCAATTCTGTCCAATTCCCGGCGCATAAGAGGACGAATTGCGAAGAAGTAATCACAATACTGTTGTAAAATACACGTTTCGGAGAAGGAAAGCCACAAAGAGCCACTGCATACACGGAGCCGTGGTATGCAAAAAAAAAAAATCCCCATGAGCATTATTTGCACGCCGTGCAGAGCGCATCGACCAAAGCGCCTTTCCTTTTTCACCCTTCGATTGGCGTTTGAGTGCATGCGCGCTCGAAATGTGCTAACGCAAGCAACGTACTGTGGAGAGGGACGAAGTTTTTTTATATCGTTGCATCTCCGTTGTTCTCCGGAGATGCAACGATATAAATGTTCTCCGAGTTCTCACTGCAGTGATGGCGTGCATGCAGTGTGCACTTCATTTTCGTGCGATTCTTTTTCAGCGTTTCGTTTTTGTTTTAAAACTGGCTACTCTTCCGCTTTAGTTCTGCTGCACCGAGATCGGTTACCCTTTGGTGCAGTCGCCGACATTAAGCCCATCATAAAATAAGCCCATGTGAGGGGGAGAAAAAGATATGGGAGTAGAAAATAAAATAATTGGCCAGAAACATATTCATATTTCTTTCCTCCCTAGCGAGGAGTGACTAACCAGCTATGGTGGTAAAAATTAGTCTAGAAAGCCGGTAAAATGGCAGGCATGACTTCGGTCGTTACGCCAAATAGAAGAAGAAGAATATTCATTAGTACAGCACTTTGTGTTGTCAAAATCATAACATAAACCAGTGCATCAATCAGCTCACTTTTAAGCAAATGCTATCACAGGTTAATAGAATACAGTTAATAGAACAGTTCAGCTTCCTCTAAAAATAGGAAATACAACAATAACGCAAGCTGTACGTTTATTAAATCTAGGATCGAATTAGTATCTGATCAATTATTTAGAGCATTAATATCTGAAGCTTCTTGAGTATTAATTATGGCTACAAACGAACTGTGATTTTATAAAAATATTTTTCCTGTTTTTTTAGCGACGAACTTAAACAGTTGAAGGGTTTTCACTATGGATTGTTAAATCCTGTTGAACCTTGAACATTGTGAGAGAGGTTTTAATATATATACGACGAGTTATCTTATAGTTTGTTTGAAAATGTGTTATTTTTTGCACATGAATTAACATGCAAATATTACACATGAATTTAATTTACACAACTATAAATTTAGGCATCACAATATTTGGGTAAGCTTAGATAACTCATGGGTTGCTTTGATTGCGAAGAACTATCTATAGATTTCTGCTTTTAAATACAGTTTTCAATGAAACACGCTTTCAACGAAAAATATACTTCTTCTAAATTGAAAATTGTTGTTAATGGTGAAATAAATTCTTAATAATAATCTAATGGTAATAAGCATTATTATTAATAATACTTGCTAAAGATATACAATCTGGATTCATCAACTGGTCGAATATGACACGAAAAAGTGGCAATGCTTTCTTCAAAATGTTTATCATTATTACTAATACTTACTCTGATGAAAAAGATAAATTATGGTCGAAAATACCCACCAAATAAATATTTTTGTAAACATCATTAGTTCATTTATAGAATTTGATGTATTTTAGTTTAGAGGGGCTGAATAAAACATAAACATTTAATAAATGAAAATTGTTTCAAAATATCGACAAAACACACACACACACATTAAGTTACAAAAATATTTTTTAAAACAAGTCTCTAACTGCAATTCATGCAAATATATTTCTTTATTTTATATCAGCTTGATGAAATGGTTACAGAACTGCAATATTTACAAAAGTAACTGTGGCTGAATATTTAGAAAGTATCCCTGCATGAACCGCTCCTATAAACCAGTTATAACACTGCGCTGGTAGTTGTAAGTGATTTGATGTAATTATGTAAGATACGGTTGCATTTGTTCTTTTATTGAAACGGAAGTGGCCATTGGTAAGTAGCCTTAATAAGTGTGTTTTTTTATCATGCCATTTCAGCACTTTGAGTTTGTAAATAAAGCAAGAAAGAGAGTAACCACACTAACTGTGTTTAACATCGTTTTGAAACTATAGTGTAATGGATGTAATCATCCATGGTCTTAATTCTTGATTTCCCATAATGTACTAGTCTGGATATAAAGCTCATAGGGAATCTGTAGTAGTGTGTAATATAAGAGGAAACACCATGTACAGCAAAAGGTTGGTAATATAATTGCTAACGCCGGATTTCTCCGCATAAACGCCAGCTACAAAACAATATTAGGGCGGCAAGTTTTGATAAGTGGTTTGGTTGTTTTTGTTTTGTTTAGTATGGGGGTAAAGTATCGGAAGTGGTAAATAACCGGGGAAGTTTCGTCTCTGATATCAAAAGCGCCGCCTAAGCAACTCAATCTTCCCCAACTGGGTAAATACTATAAAAAGAGAGCGAATAAACTGCTACAGAACGAATGAAAATAAGGACGTTAATGACGTTATGTACTGCTTTGCCGCATAAAATAACAAGAGCCATCAACTTACCCTAACGCAAATCATTTGACATTGAAATTACCTCTTCAGTGATTGGCTTTAAATGTGTTCCGGTTCATTCGAAATTTTACATTTTCTTTTAAAACTTTGTTCTTCATTAAGCAGCTGCAATGGTGATAAATACAATCGTAACCGAATTGTTTTGTATTATTTATCTCTTTATATTTTATGTTCATACTTTCACACTCAATACTAATTCAAACCCTTTTTATGTTTTTTTTTCATTCTTTTTCATATGACTGGAACAACACTACTGCTGCACGGTACAACTACAACTATCATCATCTAGATCTATACAAGTGTTTATAGTACTTACCGTGAATTTTCGGCAATGAATTATTCACGTATATTATAAAAAAGAGTACCAAATGCAACAAATGGCAAATGTGAACTCTTTTCATAACTAAATCGCAAATTTGCACGACAATAAACACAACAAATAAGAATGTGGCCGCACGTGATTGGGGGGTCATATGACCTCTTGGTAGCAAAAAGCATCCTAGGAAAGGAAGATCAAAATGGTGTCAACTTAGTAAGCGATATCTTTCTAGATAGTAATGTCGATTCCCGATGTGCCAAGAAGGAGCAACGTCTGTAGAGTACAACGTACAACGCAAAGAGCATTAACATAAACGATTTTGGTCAAAATAACGTTATTGGCAATAAAACGTCTTCATCGTTTGAATCGAATGTGATAAACATGCAGCGTCATCGGAGAAAGGATCGCACGGAACGTGCTGTACCGACCATCCAGAAATACTTGCATGGTGCGGCTGGAGGACTATCTGTTAGCAACAATACACCGGTTGCGACTACCAACGAAAACTTTTATCAACCGTGCGTCGGTGGACCGTCCAGTAAGACCGGGCCAGTTTGTTGTAGAAAAGACGAAAATCTTTTCCAAACATCTTCAATGTCGAATCCCGGCTGCTACCCGGACAGTGATCCAGACGGGATCGAGGTGTACAAGGAGCAGCATCACCAGCAGGCGAACGAGGAGCAGTTTCGTGATCAGGAATTATCCGTTCAGGTAATTGAAGTCATTAAAGTATCATAAAAATAACAGTACTTTCCAGAAAAAATAAGTGATACTCAAGAAAACAATGATTTTATTGTTTAGCTTTTGCATTATTACGTAATCTAGAATACCATTATTCTAGATAACTCCCTTGCAAAACGTTGCTCGATTGCTCCCAAAGGGTTTGGTCTAGAGATTCACAGATTAAGATATGTTACCTCAAAGCATTAAAAGATATGTAATTATGTGAATGCTCCATCCGATGTTTGAACCCGATCTAACTGCATTGACAGTGTATTTGGGATCGTCATGTTATTCAAATATCAATTTTATAAACATATTCCACGCAGCTTATGGTAGAAAAAAAATCGCTTTTGGTAGAAAAAAATGTGTACGAAACAATAAAATAATGACATTAATCGATTTGTACCATACTTCTATTCGATGGATTCAACCAAAAACAATAACAATTCCAGACAGTAGCAATTATTGATTCCAACATGATTCACGATACTGGTTGGAGCAGTAAGACATATGATGGATGGAATGATCCTGTGAAATAACAAGTAATCGCGTCGTGAATGTATTTTGTTTTGTCTAAAGCGCTGGCATATTATATATGCAATTAAAGTTCATTCAATGTGGGTCCCTGTTATCACTGGATCTCTACTGTCTAAGTTCACACTCCTATGTACATTGTACGCATCACAACACAATTTAGAATCGGAAACTTTTTCCAAAAAAAGTATGTACGCATCAATCGTCCGTATCCGTATCCTGAAATCAATTGAGTTTATGTTGTGAACTAGAAGTTTCATTGACATTTATAGATGCAATAAACATAAACTTTTTAATTTCCATTTCAAAAATAAAAATGCTCATCATCTCAATTTTGTTTAGTTCTTTTTGTAAACGATTGCAATTAGAAGAACGGGCAGGCTTACGCTTGGCCAAGAACCGGAAGAATCACCATGGATTGTGTTACTCTTACCTGTATAAGTTATTATATACTTGAATAAGGATGGGATAGGCTAGGAAGGATTAACAGATTTGAATAAAAATGTGAATAAAATTCTGTTACTATGTTACAGTGCTCATATGTTGGTTTACATTAACCATCATGTTGCCTTTACGCTCTTTTGTACATAATACGTGCTTTGATTGATCTCAAATATTGACTGACATGGTAGTGTCTGTATAAGTATTTCAATAGTGTTTTTTCTTTACTTTTATTAAAATTGGGAAGAGACTGGCTGGAAAGGTTTCCGCGTCGTATCATTAAATTGTGTTCTTCCCACCATGAAGCCCGATTATGATAACATTTCCAATTGTTTTGCAGGTAGCATATACTGTTCTTTGAGGATTTTTATTACTTATGCCTTTAACATCGTTCTCGGCGCTCACCAAAAGTTGACTTGACTTTATTTTCATAAAAAAATCTTTTTTTTTATTTAATAGTTTTTCACCACAGATCTCTTTTGCCGATGCCTTTTGCGGATTTTACGTTGACAATTTTAGTTTCATTATTGGTTATCAATTTTATAATTTCATGGTCGATGTTATGATTGACAAGCATATCGAAGACTCGGCCGGTTGCTCTACCAGTTCTTTGAAGTCTGAAATTTCAGCGCGTTTTTCTTATAGTCCATCATCGCATCGCTGAAATATTACCCGTTTTAATGCTTAGTCCCTAGTTTTTAAACCTAGTTTAGTTCTTGTTCATTACAGATTTTTAAGCTTAACATTTTTTTAATAACCAATATGACCTGTTCGGATCCTTTGAAACTTCAGAACCACTGCCAAGCGGTTCGAAGGCACCAACTTACGTAGTATATTTCGTTTTTTACGCAATATTTGGTATGGAGTATTTATTGATTTTTACGTAGTTGTTCCGGTGCGATAGTTATGAATCCATCAAACAATCAATGAACAGAAATACCTAGTGTACACCAACTCTTACCCGTTTGTTCAGTTCATAGATTTCACAAATTGAACAAGGCTTTTTTTTTAACCCGCCCTGGCGGCATTGCTAACAAGATTCGTTGAAACGGAAAGTTTGTTACAAAATCATACTGACCGACGGAAATTTTATATATACCTACAGACCTGAACATAGAGAAGCTATTCAACTCCTATTCAACGCTCTAAAAGAGTCTTCTAACATGGTTTCAATCCTATTTTGTAGAAGCAAAACGTAGCGTCATTAATTTAACACAATTTTATACATCTTTCCGTTAATTAATCTCACAGTTTTTGAAGAGGGCAATATTTAAATTGATATTAAATATGGGTCAAATATGGTAATATTTAAGAAAATATTTACCAATTGTGTTTTAAAAGCAAGAAACTATTAGTTCTACTGTTAATGTCAATTACTATGATACACAAATGTACATATTGCTCATATTGCTACTTCCGGTTTGGACCTATTGCTATACATGGTTGTATGATAAGTCTTCTTTGCACTTTGACTGATTAAATGATAGGAAAAGATGATTGGACAACGTGAGAAATAATCACTAATAACGGGTAAGACAGATTGTGTTTATAATACCTATGAAATTATAAATAACATGTTCATTAATAGTCCAGATGTTGTCAAAAGTTCGTCTCTAGAAACAACTTCTTATACTTTCGAAATACAAGGAGCCTTTTACGCATGTTGTAATAAAGAGATTATTTTTAATTTTTGAATTTTGTCAATGGTTACACATAATTATTTCATGCAGTCATTTTATTAATTTCATTAATCTCTGGTCGATAACACATTCCTATTCAACGCTATGTTTATGAAAATGTGCAAAAGGGTATGTGTTAACATAATCTTCTTCTATTTGGCGTAACGACCGAAGTCATGCCTGCCGTTTTACCGGCTTTCTAGACTAATTTTTACCACCATAGCTGGTTA
>JXXA01019453.1:0-17328 GCA_000956255.1 Anopheles punctulatus
CCCCCAACCCCCGAGACATTTCTTTCGCGATCGTAATATGATCTCATTCGTCACCATGTAGTAAACGAACAATCATACAGGAAGCTCGCCCTTATTCACGACGATAAACACTTGTGTGTTTTTTTTTCTCTCTCCAACCTCCCCACGAGCACGGGCTCAATGCGTGGGGCACAACCGTGGAGGTTCGCTGTTCCTTTAGACTCCTTCAAAAAGCATCCCGTTTCGTCTTGCCTCGTTGTGTAAACCATTCGTTCCGTTCCCGTGCTTACTCCATCAAAATCATCATGTTCTAGGCGGGGGAACGAGTTTTAAGTGTGATTTACGATCGTGACTGGGGCGGGGGTTGCATGGCAACAGTTTTCGTTTCATTCGAGGGAGTGGAAAATATTTGCGATGCGTAGTGTAAGGAAAGATTTTTGCTTCCATACACAACATTCACGATGATGTTCTATTGTGTTTAGATAAAAAATACTTGTCTTTACCCCTTTCTCAAACAAGCGACTTTCCTGACAGCCATTTGTTTTTTTTATTTTGATTTATCTATACTTCTAGGAATTAATATATAATGTTTAGAACATGTGCCAAACTTTTTATGACATTCCTAGAAATATTCTAGATTGGTTTCATGAAATGAAAAAAAATAGTTAGTTTTTCTCTCTCATGATAAACAAAACAATAATTTTGACTTTTACTTTCCCACTCGGCGTTCAATTTCATTGTTTTACTTTTATGGCTCCATTATATCACATTAAAGAAACGTCGATTTGGTACTAAAAGTTTGCGTTATTAGTACCAAAGCATTATTATCAAAAATATCGCTACAGAAAAAAAAACTAAGAAGAGCTTTCCATTTTTGATACTTTTTTCTGATTTTCTGATTTATTAACCAGCAGGTTAGAAACGGCTTTGTAAGCAAAAAAAGGAATAACAAATAAGTCTGAAATTATCAAAATTGTTGCAAAGTAATGTTAAGTAAGTGTTTCTTGCCATAAAACCATTTCAAGGTTACACCTATCGAATGTTCTACTCATTTTTTTTTCATTTACTCGCTAAACACACAACCATCCTCGCTTACTGCGTTGATTCATTCGCCTATATATTTCGACAGTTGTGAGTGTTGCAACAACAAAAAAAACACACACACACTAACACTCCCAGCACTCGCAACTTCCATTTCAAGACAAAGGAAACAAAACGCCCTGTGGAAAGTATTTACTGTACCCTTTACTAGCCGTCTTCCTCTCCACTTATTACCAAGAGTGTTGAGAAGCAACGGCCAGTACCTTATGCGACACGGGCAATCTGAGCACGGTCGTGTTTGTGGGTGGGCATGATATCAAATGAAAGGAATGCGTTCGTTGTTTATGTTACGTCCGTTAGTGGTAGTTTCCTGGCAAAAAAAAAACATTTCCATTAAGTTCGTGGAAGCAGACCTCCCACCACCAATGGGTTAGCGATCGTATGGTACGGGGAACAATAAGTACCTTTTGTCCCATGATCACGCTTCACATGAGCTGGATGATCTTAACGTTTTTATTTGTTTTTTTTTTAAGAACTTCCTGACGGCTCGCTGTAAAATTCTAGAACATTTTTCTCGCTTAAATCATGCATTAAAGTTATAGGGTTTAATATTTGCTTAAAACTAGCTTCCTTAAACTAGCATCGCGACCGAACAGCACAACATCCACCGTTAAATTCATCTTAAGCTCAAGAGCCAGAACGCCCACAAATGGGTTGAGGAGCAAAGTATCGAAAACATGCCTCGTATCGCACAGCCTATATGAAAACGATTCCAACTTTCGGTTTCACATGTCTTTCTGTTTCAGTTCTAGTTTTTACGACCACATCGATCGCTGTCTAGTCCGATGATTCGCATAAAACTCCACTGCCGTAAATCTTTCATCCTCTTCCGTCCGTCACGTAGTGTTGGAAGCCCCAAAGACGAGCCTTAAAAACGCTGGTTTTGCTGAATTGAGGCGCCAGGTGATCGATCATTCACTACGGTGATCGTAAAGTTTAGTCTAGCTTTGGGTGCGAACAGCCAATGTCTACCTGAAGACGGCGGAAAATACCGATTGGTCAGCAGAAGGAACCAGTAGTTCCCGTGCCAGTACTCAGCACAAAATAGTATTCCATTTCGGCGAACGTTTAGATGATATTCTTTAGAGAAATCCTCGCTTTACGTTTTGCTTACGGACCCATTCCAGGTCGATCCGATTTTTTTCTCATTTCCTTGGTTGGTGATAAACCGTGCCAAACGATCATCATTTTAATTGCTTAGTTTTTATTTTTGCACACCCTGCGCTTCTACACATCCAAACATCAAGCGGCGCGATACAAAGCGATCGCTCAAACTTTTATGACACTACCGTGGAATTTGGTGGCTCATAAATCCGCACAAGGGACACCCAAGGGGGCCCCCAGAACGGTGCAACCCCGTCCGGAGGCCGGACAGCTGTGGCGCATCGCGCAGTCTGCAGTCTTCACTCGGACGGGTCATAAATCGCACCGGATTGATCGATTTTTTTTTTATGCTGCCCTGTTGGTTACCCGAAATTCTTACGTCTGTTCGAACACCTTTGGAATGTTTTCTTCCCACCCGAGCGAAGGCGTTGTCTGTTGACCGGCGGTCTTTCGGGTCGACCTAATATTTCCAAAACATTTATGGATGCCATTTTTAGGGGATCGGTTTCTTGGAGCTTCTTGGAGGGATTAATTTTCGACCGATCGATCGTTGCGTTTGAAACGAATGTATTTGCGTGTTTCGTGCGTAGTTGCCACATGTTTGTGGACTTTTGTGGCCGGAAACAAGAGCCATAAAAAGGAGCAAATAATGCAATCCGTTGTTGTGCGCGATGATGCGCGATGATGAAGTGCAACGAGATCGTTTGAAGGTTTCACAAAATGCAGACAGCATCCTGCGTACAGTTGCGGTTATTAAAATCTAGATGTTTTGTTCGTCTCAGACACACACACATCTCCCGCAGAACGATTGAAGTCTGAACACGTGTTTCGGTTGCCGGGTGTGGTGCAATGTCACAGCGAAATTTAAACCACTTTCTTCGCCAGCAGCTCGTAACCGGACCTCGGGGCGTAACAAATCGACGTTACGATACTAGCGCGCATGGGAATGTTTGAACCGCGATAGGAGCAATCGGTGCCCGTGATCGTAAAACGATGAAACCTCGACATGGGACAATTATTTTAAGGTTTGGAATGAATGAATAATGCTCCGTCCGAGGACCGTAAACATAATTTGCCACACGAATGAGCGAACGTCGCGCCAAAGGAAGAAATGGAAAACAACACCGTCTAACGAGTTGTTCAAGTGTGTCCCGGGGCAGGTTTTATGTTTTCCAGATGCGTGACGCGCCGTGTATTGAGCCGAGGCAAAATGTTGACACCAAATGTTTTGACCGAGAGGACAGAGTTTGAGGAAATGTGTCGATCAACAAATCGTTTGATGGTTGAGGACAATGAGACAATTGTTCGAGGCAGAGCGTATAATCGTCGTACTTTTTACATGCTTATTCTCCTCTTACCATTTTTCCTAATTATAGCTTTGAAGAACCGGGATTAGAGAGTATTGTTTATTTGATAACTTAATGTTGATACTTCAAGCATAATTTTCACCAATTTGGCACCAAATATGGAAAATTGTCACCAATATGGCACCAAATTTGCGTGTAACAAAATATCATGTTACACGATCGATCTAATTCAAATATAAAAAGATGCTAAATGAGAACGTATTTCATTTACGCACCGAGCGTTCCCGAGCGTAAGTGAAACTCAAAATTGTCAAAAAAGTGGCAATTACCTCCTTATTTGACCGTTATTTTTAGTTATATTTTGGATTTTGAAAATTTCAAAGCTAGAGAAGTTAATGTTAACAAAATCCCAAACCTTCCTTATATGGTTGAAAAATCTGGGATTAGACAATGGCTTTTGGTATCGCTCTTGTAAGATATGATTTCATAACGAAATTTCAGTTCAAATTTCCAAACCATCTTTAATTAAGCTAGTTTCCAATTTATTCGATAAAAACTTACCTTTGATAGGTTCCCCGATGTGTACCGCCGTTTTCTTTCTTCGGCTGTCCTCTGCTCGAAAGCAAAGATAATTAACGGCCCAACCGTGCTGGTAAAATTAATTTCTGTTTATTTTCATAGTGTTCATCATTGGTATGGGTTCCACCGCACTCGCTAGGCCTGTAAATATTTAAACGAATATTGTCCTCACGTGGCTGAACGAAGATCGACCAAAAAGTGAGAAGAAGATAATGGACATAGTGAAATACTCACAAAGAGAGAGAGAGAGAGAGAGGGCATACATTGTTCTTAGTGCTAGGATGAAAAACATTTTTTTTCGAAGTGGGCAGTCGGCTAGGACGAAAAACAAGTTTTTTCAAAGATGGGCCGGAGCGTCTTTGTGTCTGTGTCTTTTTTCTCATAACATTAAAACGGTGCATCACCGGTGGCTCCTGCCGTCAGGTGGATCAGCCTCCTTCGTCCGCAGTTCCATGATTAAGGCGAGTTTAAAAGGACGCATTTTTTTTTTTGTTCTTAAGATGATAGTGACGAAAATATGCACTATCCAACTGGCAGATGGGGTGTGGTGTGGGATTAAGCTCTTCCTATATCTAAAATTTTGATCTTGTCTTACGCTGCTTGTATAATTGAGTCACCATTCACGAGCATCGTGCGTGTGTAAGAATGCTTAGAGCAAAGGTGTACAAGGGCAACCGGAACCAGCGTGCTTTCTGTCCGATGATTGCGCTAGTAAAGCGATAAGATGCATCTCACTTTTTATTTCTTTTGATACGTGTGTAATGCTTTCCTCACATTTCTACAATTGACAATGAGTTGCAAATGGGCCTGGGACCACCATTGTGAATCATGTTTGCTGCTCTTTCCCACTGGTTTCCGTTCCAACGTAATGTTAACAGTTTTGCTATGATTATAAATACTCTCTTGCGCTGCTATTCCTCGCCTCTCGGTATTCGGAACGTTGATCAAGTACCTGCGCACATGTCCCCGCAATACTCATTTTGTTTTGCGTGAAAAGAATTTTGGAGAACAGAAATTCTTTTATGCCGAACGCAACAGATCACAAGGCGCAACGATACTTTCGCTTGTTTCGAGCGGTTCACTGTTTGGTAGCATGGGATAGCAGTAGATAAATACAGATAGTTTTGTAGGAAATCCAGACGCGCAATGCGACGAAAGGAAAAATAATTTTTTTTGGTTTAAACACATCGCTAGTTGTTGAGATTGCTTCTTCGCCTATTAGAGGTGTAGGTTTCAATTTATAATGGGATAAGACAAGTGCGTCAACAGTACCCAAGAAGAAAAGTGGAAAAATAACACCAACCTTAACGTGCTTATGTTTCCGATTTTTTTTCTTTTCTTCGAGCACCTGCTGTTTAAGTCAGCGTTTTGCAGCTGAATCACCTAAACCGCTTACCAGTCCTAGGAATAAATATATAAACAACGCACTATCCCTTATTCAATGGTTAGTACTGTGACTGGTTGTGTAGGCATATGTAATGACGGAAAAAAAATGGAAGCGAGAAAGATTTGAGAAATTGTATCAAATATTGCAAAAGTATTAATATATCCTTCAACACAACTAAATTTCACTATACAATGCCTTGGTTTTCTTAGCATGCACATATCCTACAGTCTGCATCGTAGTAGGCTGTCTGTGTACAAGAGAAAATAATTTACTTCATTGGGACAGGGTTGAGCCATTTTTCTGTAAATGTAAACCAAGGGGAAAATAAAGCCCAACAACATAATAAAAAAGGCTAAGCGACGCCCGTGATTACTGCAACCAATGTAATTTCATTTAACGCACGGTACAGTAACAAAATTATCAGAAATTTGAGTGGCTGTGTTCGGTGCATTTTAGCGCAACGTGAGTAACGTTATAATATTACATTTAATAAATAAAGGACATCCTTAGGCTCCATTCGCAATCATCGGAATGAATGGCTATCCACGATTTATCGTCTATAACGTTCAATTGTGAACGTATTTAATTTACATCAGGGCAAACCAAAAGGCAAAGAAGAATTTATTTTCTGCAGTAGAACACACACTGTTCTATTGCTGGATGCCACACAGGCCTAGAGTTGACCGAATCAAAAGAGAAACAGCCATGCAATCAAAAGATATGCATTTACAAGGGTCGTGAATATGGGTAAATTGGATTAGTACCCCTTGTTCAAGCCTTACTGTACTAAATCCACCTTTAATACACGACATTTCCGTGCAGGGGAATTTAAAATTAGTTCCCTTTCAAGAACTATCAGAGCGGAAGTGATATCAACGCGATGTGTAGAAAACCAAAATTAATTGCACCAGAAAAGACTAATAAAAAACAAAACGAGAAATACTTTTCTGCACTACCTCAAACAGTCGAAAAGGAGAGATCAAAATGTTGCGTCGTTGTGGACATGTGCACGGGTGTTCGTCAACCCAAGAGGGACTAGCATTGTGGCGTTCGCTTTCCTACCACCACCACCTAAGGAACGCGCGTTGTGTTTCTATGTTCCATATGGGAACCTCCTATCCTACCATCACTTAAGGCCGATTGTTTTCCCTCCTTTCTTACTTTTTTTGCCGAATTTACTTACTAGATCCCAATGCATCGGACGATACACTTTCCTCATCACCGTCGGCACCCGGATCGTCCGTATCGTCACCGGTGTTGCCGTTCTTTTCGCTTCGCCCCAGCTGCTGCTGCTGTTGCAATTGTTGCTGCTGATACTCACGCTGCAGCTCAGAAAGCTGGCGACGTAACTTCACCACCCGGCTGCGCAGATCCTTCTCCCGGCTGACCAGTGCCTGGATGTGCCCGAAGTTTATCTTCAGCTGGGACTGATCGATCGACCAGCGCGTGTACAGCTCGGACCACAGCACGATGCTGATCGGTGCGACCGATGGCCAGATGACGGCCGGGTTCGGCTCGTACAGCGGGTTCAGCAGTGATTTCACCACCTCCGGCCGGTTCAGGTGGGACCAGAGGCTGGTGGTGCGGGTGGTCACCTTCAGCTGGACCCGATCGCGCTCGCAATCGCCAAGAAACGTGCCGTACTGGCTGAAGTAGCTGTGTTCGAACAGTGTCACCAGCAGGCGATGATCGTACTCGAAGCTGCACGGAAACTGAGCGTACAGCTGGTAGACGCAGTCGAGAAACAGCAGAAACGTGGCGCTCGAGCTTTTCCGCCGTTGGTTTGTCGGTGTGTAGCAGGAATGTTTATGGCGAGTGGAGAATGGGTAGCCGCCCTGTAGCCACTCGCGATCGATTAGCGCTTGTAGTCTGCGGTTAACATGGAAAGAGAAAAAAATCACGTTACACCTGATGCAGCTAATTCGCTCGAAATGCTCACATACCCCCGAATGGTGCGGCTGTCGGGATTTAGAATGATCTGCACCAGCGACGTTACCACGAGCGTGGTATCGAGCCCTTTGCCACCGTGCACCAGCACCGGACTGCCCTCCTGATCGAGACACTGCGCTACCACGCACGCCCCGTTCAGCGCATTCAGCACGTACCCGAGCCACCCGGACAGCTCGAGCCGCGCCAGCCACTTGTCCGAGCTGCACTGCACGTCATTGCAGGCTTCCATCAATTTGATAAAACTATCTAGCAGGGCCGACACGGAGCTGAACTGGCCGATCGGTCGCGTCACCTTCTTCCACTGCGAGTAGTGCTGATCCGTCTCGGTCGTGCTGCTCTTACCCTTTGCCCAGGTGTCGAAAATGAAGCCCTTCTTGCTGCGGCCAAGCACCGCATTCAGGATGGCTTCATCCGCCCGGCATCGCTTCGTCACACCCGGACCAGCCAACGGTTGCGCACTGCGCAACATGGCAGCACCGTTCGCGTGCCGGTAGGAAAGCACCGGGAAACGGCCACCATCACGAAAGGCGGCCGACTGTACGATCTGCTCGTCGGTGATGGACCGGGCGACGACCAGTTTCGCACCGTACGTTGGGCACACCTGGTATGCGCTGTTTACCGTAGTCAGGCGCCACTCGTTGTCCCCGTTCGCCAGCAGTTTGCCAAACTCCTGCTCCGGCCGATACAGTGCATAACCGTCCTCGAGGATGTTGTACATGGGAATGTAGAAGAAGGGGTACAGCATACGCGTTTCCTCCAGGTTCGACAGCTGCTCGATCGAGTTGGAAATGTTGAAGTACTCCTGCGGGGACGATATCTTCAGGGCGATGATGCGTAAATCTTTGCATTTCAGTATGATCGTGCCACCCTCGAGGATGTTGTTGACGATGTTTGGCTTCCGTTCGACGATGTCAATGTTTTGGTGTAGAAGCTGCGTGAGAGATGAAAAAAATATAAATGATTGGATTTTTCGAAAAAGGTTGGAACTCTTGAACGTTAAAGATTCATCACTCCGAAGCCGTCCGGATCCAAGGTGCGACAGCCCCGAACAACTCACTTCGAAGCATAATGCGTAAAATGCAGCAAATTTTGATCCATGCCTTTCCGGCCAAATTTCCAAAACATGCAAAGTTTGCAAGCATTTTTGATGTATAAATTTTAAACCACGTGCATCGGTTCAACCAACCGACCTTTTGGCGACGTTTTAACAAATCTTGTAGACAGAAGGCACAGTGGTTCCAGCATGGGTCACGGAAGCTGTTTACATTATGTTTTTAAATAAAATTGCTGTTTATGTAGATAAGCGATTCTGCAGAACGTTTGTTTTCATCTGAAGCGAATTGTAAGATAAGGTTTTATGCACACCATGAAACAAAATGGAGATCGGAACTACGCTATCGCAAACGCAGCTGTTTCGATTTGTCAATGCACTGCCTGAAATTGATTATTCAGTTGGACCATAGTTCAGGATAGCAACCGGATGAAAGCGATGCTTATACAAGAATACGACATAATTGAATTAACCCGAGTAAAAACAAGCCTCTAGGATGCAACGTAATTTAATTAAAACTTAATTAAAACACTATCATCGCTTCACCGCTGTGCAGCGAACCACCAAGTGCCACAATAATATCTACCATATGGTAAGTTGGAACCCCCATTTCCGATGCACCCTTTCCCTTCCTCTGTGCTCTAAATAGTACCACTTACCCACAGTTCCTGGGCGCCTTCCTTTCGCGTGCTCAAAATCAAATGGTGTCCTGTAATGCAGAGTGTTCCGTCGATTGGCCGATCGCTTAGCTGATCATACAGCAGCACTCCGTCCAGCTTCGGTGTTAGAATCAGCTCGGCGAACTCCATACGCACGCCGTCTATTCCGCGCGGTCCACGCAGACAGCCGGAAGCTCGTCTCTACTCACAGCCCTTCACGCTTGTCCTGTGGCTTCCTGGCCTGTTTGTGGGCGGCCCTGATACAACAGGTTTTCGTGGCCCGGATTTGCTACCGAGCGCACAAACCTAGCCACACACGACGATACGGAGAAGGAAGCGTTGGGAAAGCGAGTGTAACTACATCGAAACAATTGTTGCAATAGTTTCACTAGCACAATCGCCTACTTCACTACCTACGGAATCGCTTTGCACGTGGAGAAAGTTAAGAAAAGCTGGTTTTTTATTGAAATTTAAACCACAATCCCTAGTTCTCTGAAACTTACTTGCGATGTTGTTTTTTTCCTTCTGATTATTGAATGAGAACGTGTCAAGAATTCAACTCTTTTATGTAAACATAGAAGATGTTCCCATTGGGCATAATAATGCCGTAAATGGGGAGCAACGAGTATAACAGTTTGATATGGTAATGCAGTCTTCCTGGCCGACAATGTTATTTGATCCTGAAATACTCTATTTATCGGTATTTCTCCCAGCAAAGCATTATAATTTTAAATTGCGGGAACATTATGCACTTAGGAAATAACAAAGTCGTGAAATTCCAACAAATGCTGCTTTCTAACTAGGACGGTGCTATAGCAATCCGTTAGGATGGCGCACTTGAACAGTTAGTTCGGTGGGAATTCTTTCTTCTTTTTTCCGTACCGAACAAATGGCACAAACAAACGTTTTGCTCGTACCAAAAAAACGTAAACAAAACAACGCATTTTTATTCAAAACTCGCGCGCTATTCGTAATTTTGTTTCAGATACCTCGATAAATAAAAGCAACAAAGTACTGCTTCCCGAAAAAAAAACGATCCCGATGGGCACAAACGCAGAGGTCATAAAGGTGCAGCGTTCCGTTCACGATCCGAAAAACCCGCTCGTGTTTCTGGACATTAAAGTTGGGCAGGAAAGTGGTAAGGTTCTGGTGGTTCTATTCGATTGTCGTCCCACTTTTGCGGGCTTTTCATGTGTTCCCATTTCCAGTGGGCCGGATCGTGATCGAATTGCGGGCCGATGTTGTCCCAAAAACGGTCGAAAATTTCCGTGCCCTGTGCACGGGCGAAAGAGGTATGGCACCGGACACCGGCACGCGGCTACACTACAAGGGCAGCCAGTTTCACCGCGTAAAGTCGCTGTTCATGTCGCAGGGCGGTGATATCGTGAATCGCAATGGAACGGGAGGCGAAAGCATCTATGGCGAAACGTTTGAGGATGAAAATTTTTCCCTGCTGGTATGCAAATATGCGGCGCGAACTTAAAACTAGTCACGAGTAATTTAACCGATCTGTCCTGTCTTCTTCACAGCACGAGGACGGTGCGGTGTCGATGGCCAACTTTGGCAAACCGCACACGAACAACTCGCAGTTCTTTATCACGTCCGGTGAGTGTCCACATCTGAACGGAACAAACGTTGTGTTCGGGTACGTGATACGGGGCGGAGGGATTATCGGCGAAATGGAGCGCCACTCGACCGACGAGGGCGAACCGGTCGTGCCGATCATCATCGAGGACTGTGGACAGATTGCGCCCGGTGAAGATTGGCGCGTGAATGACGATGATGATGAGAACGACCGGTTGCCACCGTTCCCGGAAGATTGGAACAAGTTTTACGATGAGTTTACGGTAATGTATCGGATTAATCCCACGAATCTCGTCACAACTGTTCCAATCAGCACTGCCCGATTCTCTCAGGTCGATGAAATGCTGCTCTATCTGAATGCAATTCGTAGCGTGGGCAATCGGTTCTTCAAGTCGGGACAGTTCGTGCAGGCAAATCGGCGCTACAAAAAAGCGGAGCGTTACTATAACTTCTTCACCAACCTACTCAACAAACAGTCACCGCGCCGGGACGGCCCGCGGACGGTGCTGGCCGAATTTCATCTGCTCAACAGTCTCAACCAGGCCGTCGTCCGGTTGCGGCTGCAGGACTACGTGAGCGTATTGCACGCCTGCAATGCGGCGCTCGCGATCGATCCGGACAACGCGAAGGCCCTGTACCGGCGCGGTATGGCACAGAACGAGTTGCGGAACTACGAGCAGGCAATGGACGATTTGGGCCGAGCGTTGAAGCGAATACCGGACGATCGGTTGATAATGGCAGAGTACGAGCGGTCGCGGAAGAATTTGCAGCAGTATACGCAGCAGCAGCGCAAAGTGTTCGCCAAGATGTTCCAATGAGCGAAAGGGGCATGTGGTGCCGGATCGCTTCCGGCGGCCTTAGCAGCTACACGGTATACCTTCTTTTTGTCGAATGTACGTCCTTTTATAGTATGTATTTGTAAGTGTCGAAACGTTGATCGTTGTTAATAAATGTTGCAAAGTTTATCTTCGTGGTGTTTAAAATATAAAACGATATGGTTATTATTACAGTTGTACCTCCTATTGTAGGGAAGAAGCACGGTTAATGAAGAAGCAGAAGCAGGCTGGATCCGAGCGCCTAGCAACGCTTGCTAAGACGTGTGCTAACGTGTGACGATGTTAAACGCTAATGGATTATTTTATTGAGCCTTTTGGGGAATAATTAAAAACACAAAAACAAGATAGAACATCGTCCTTTTACCGTCAACTTTTCAAGTAATATTACTTAGCTCAGTAAATGATGCAACACGTGTGGTACGAAAAAAATGATCTTTTTATTGGAAATTATGAGAGAAGAATGTTCATATCAAAAAACAGTAATACCATTACAGCACGCGAAAGTGCCATTTGAAGAACGAACACTGTGAACGGGCAAAGGCAGAAAAATAGTTATAAAACGATAATCCTGTACGTGCTTGCGCGTTAGACGAGAAAGTGTAGTACAAACTAGAAAGGACCGTTTCAAGCGTCGACGGAGAGAAGTTTTGCCAGGACTTGGCCATAGATTTCCTCCACCTCCTTGTATTCTGCGTTCAGCGACTCGATACGTTCGGCCACGCTGGGCAGCCCACACATTGCCGCCGTCACGTCCACGCCCCGCTTTTTTGCCCGTGCCAAATCGCGCCGATGTCGGCTGTAGTTCATATTGAGCCGCTTTTTCACCTCCACCCGGTACGCTCGGTACTGTTCCTCGTTGTCGGTGTCGGTGACGCCGAGCCGCAGGATTTCGTACACCACGCGGCACTGCTTCGGATTGATGAGGAACCGTTCGCGTGCTTCGTGCAGCATCTCCTTCGAGAAGCCAGCGACCAGTTTGTCCGGCGCGAAGGCGGCCAGCTCCTTGCAGCGCTTTGCGTCCACCACCGAACGGATGTGCTGGATGGCTTCGATCGGCTCCTCGAACGTGATGTCGGTGACGTTGTCCTTCTTGCGGAAGTACTCGTAGGTTGTCTGTGAAAGGTGCGATTGTTTGTCAGCATGGAAGACGAGGCGAATAATAAAACGAGTTCACTTACATGCTTGATCAAGCGTGTGGCAATCCCGAGCTTCTGGAATGGCGGAAGGATCAATATCTGGCTGATGCGTGGCCGCACCTTGTTCGGGTAGGAGTAGTACTGGTAAACGCTCACGTATCCCACGGTGGCGTACCGAACGTTCGTGGCATTTTCCGCACCCGAAGCATTATTATTGTCAGCTGCGTATCGTTCATACACGGTGAAAAACTGCCACAGTGGATCGATCTCAACCCGGCTGAACCCATCAATGTACCAGAAGGAAAACATCTCCAGTCGCGAGTGGAATGCCATGTAGTCGCTGTCCTCCGCACTGGCGACGTAAACCTCGAACGTACGCGTTCCTGGCGCTTCCTCTCCCTTTCCATCGGCCGCCGGAAACTTAAACTCATCCACCTTCGTGCCGAGCGGTCGGAATGTGGCAGCTTTGGATGCGTACACCCGTTTGAATTCGTCCAGGTTCGTGTAGTAGCTACCGTTCTCGACCATATCGGCGAGCGATTTTTCCACATCGTCCGCCTTCAGACCCTCGGTTTGCAGTTCCTCCACCTTCTTCGTGTAGCTGATGTCGAAATACAGATCCAACGGACCAGCGGAGGCCATAATTTCGATCTTCAGATCGCGATAGCCGAAGATGCTCTCCGATTCGCCGAATATCTGGTGCGCCATCTCCGGTGCAAATACCAGCTCCTCATTTTCCAGATCCGCTTCGTCCCGCACCAGCCGGAACCGGGTGCAGTCGAGCGCGTAGCTTACGAAACCCTTCAGGTCCGCCAGTTGTGACATGCTGCGAGCGTTAGACCCGATAAACAATAGCTGAAACAATGGAAGCAAAAAATTTGCGTACTGCAACCGAGTACAGAATTTGCGCCAAAAAGCAGCTTGCGTTAGAAGCGAGCCGGTGTGCGGTGAGGTTTTGGAAGTGTTGATCCAAGAATGCTCAGCTAAGAGTGGTTTAATTTTAACTTACCTAGGAAAGGAAGGAAACTGAAGCTGTCTTTTGCAATGATCTAAAGTGCGAATTTAGCTAGCAGTTTCACAATATTCAGCGCACTCCTCCTTCGTTCAATGGAGAAAGTACGAGGCAAAAAAGTAGAGCGCCGAATTGACGGACGTAAACAATGGTGGCTGTCACACTTGACAGTTCTGTCAGTTTCGCTATAGCGACAATTGTGGATCCGTTTGAATTGGCAGTTGGTTGAGATTTTACACATTTTAACATGCATCATCTTTTTGCTTTCATTTATTTCGATTTTATGTATACCTCGATCAAAATGTTTATTGTAAATATGGTTTTATTTCTTTCGGAATGGTTTCAACGCTATACGCTTTAATTTAGTTTTTTTTTATTATTGGCAAACGTGATCATCATGTGGTGGAGAATGGAAAAAATACAAGACTCTAGGGCAACATAATGGATTCGGTAATGAATGAATTATATGTTGGTTTCATCGATACACCGTAGCAAAGAGGTCGCAGCATGTAAATAAGTAAGAGCACACATATGTATGTGAAAATCGCTCCTTTATTTTCTTATAATCTGTTAGCACACTTTCTATCTCCTAAAACTAGCAGCTCGCGTCGCGCCTGAATATGCTTACATAACTACATTTTAAACGCACGTTCTAGTTTGCTCGAGTTTATATTATTGAGGATAGTTGCAGTATCGGTAGTAAAAACAGCAGGAGCTTTGTGCCATTCCTTTCCATAGCTCATCTATCACTAATACCGCAGCAGAATAACTATTTTCGAACGGAGGGAAAAAAACCGACGGCTTATGCGCTCCCAACCCTAACGGTTGTGTGGCAGTTGTTAACGAAGGAGCAACGGGGACCCTCACTACATGTTCGTCGTCCCCATCCCTCACCGAACAAGTGTTATAGGAAGAAGAAAAAAAAGTTGGCTAATATCATCGTTGAATCTATTTACAAATTTACATTATACGGTGCTCGAGATACCGAGCCCAACAACCCCTTCTTTGTACCAGTTGCGATGGTCATCGCTATTCCGTCGACGCGTTAGACGGGGCGAGAATCTAGGTGCGAGGCTCCTTCCGAGGCCGTTTGGCCGTGCACCGGTTGCAGTTCCATGCGGAGGAATCTCGCCGGGTGAGACCAATTTCATCGCGTACATTTGGTAGATCAATCTCATAGCTTACGATCTAGATTCGGTACATCGTGGGTCAGCTATCCATTACAGTAGGTTTGACGATGACTTCGTACTGGTTTTCTACGCGATGTTCTGGTTAGCAAATATCAGCAAGTCTAAAACGAAAGCCACAAGCAAGAAAGAAAAAAAACACGGACTTAGCTAACTGGAGCGAAGGCCTTCACGGAGGCTCCGTTCGCGTACCTGTAACCGGAGCGAGTTCATCTCGTATCCACCTTTACTCTGCATCTGATTCTGTAAGGCGGAAAGGTGGTTCGTGGTTAGCTCAACATCGTTCGAGCCAATGTGACCTAGAAGAGGGTGGGAAAAGAAAAACGACACCTCATTAGCATACGGTAGCTCCACCCCGCCCGAATGTGATATCCTACCGGTGTGGACAAAGTTGGTCGGATTGCCGATCATCGTGCGATCGATTCGCAGCCGCTGGTGGTGCCTTCGCCGCCGGGGGCTTTGCGGTTGATGAAAGCAGCAGGAGAACCACTGCAGCCAAATATCGCCCGTGCTGGCCATCTTCTTGCCCGTGGTTACCGATTGGCCGTGTTTCTGCTCCACGGTGGCGCTGGTTCAGCTCGCGCGTGACGCAACGATACTCGACCGTTTCAATTGGGGCTCTTTTTGCGATGCGCCTGTGTCGCCTGGAGCGCGAGAATCTGTGAACGGAAGTGAAAAAAAACGATATGAGTTTTCAGTCCAATCGAAATGTGCTTCAAAGGTAGTCAACGAGCGATGTCGGGGAAGGCTGTGAGCAGTTGAAGTTGTAGTTGACCTTACGGAGCATTTTCGTTGAAACAGGAAAGGTGATTTTTTACTCAATCTAATAGGCAAATGTTTCATAATTTGGGGCTCCAATTCAACGTTCAATGTCGGGGACGGGGCAAGATCAATCCATTTCGAAAGCGCTCTAAACCACCACCTGGGACCTTAAACTGCACCAAACTGTTCACCCAGTTAGCTGCTCGAGGGCAAACGGGGTAGCGTTGGCGTATGGTGGTAACATTTATTTCATTCAATTCACACGAACCAGCACACGAACGGTGCATGTGTTTTTTTTTTTTAAACAAAACACCGAAACGTTTTGCACCTTCTTTGCTGAAACCCCCCCAGTACCCAGGGCACCCAGGGCCAGCAGCGTGAAGTGAAAGGAACGCGGGTGCGTCGTGTTGGAAGAAATTGATCGTAAAAACGGTTAAATGAAACGAAAGCGAATCCGCGCGCTGCTGGCCGGTGGAGACTGTTTGACTCCATTTGAATGCGCACTTTTGCGTTTTGGGTGACCCTGAACGATCGCGATGGGCATAGGAGGTCCGCAAACAACATCCGATGGGGTTCTGGGGCAGTGTGAGGAAGTCGACGAGAGTTGCATACCGATTTGAGCAAGTTCTCCTCATCGCGGGAGACGCATACGATCGATCGATTGGACGTGGATCGGGTGTTAACATCGCTGGATAATTAAATCTTACAAATAACGAGCCAGTAACTTTTCTATATATTGAAAGCGCCAAGTCAGGAAATATTCCAACGCCAACTTAGCCCATTTTGCCGAAAGATCACGCTATAACCTCAAGGCTGGGACCCAATTCTAGCGATCCGAATGTACGTTAGACAGCTCTTGAACGTTCATTCCAACATTGAGGTTATTTTTTACGGTTCAGTTGGGTTCGGTGTCACCCGATGCGTTTGGCGTTGCAGGGTTTGCCAACTTCTCAATTGATGCGTTACAGAAACCGGGCTGGAACTGGATCGTGTCCCACATTGTCCCACACAAGAACCTAGCTCTTATCGCCCACAGCAAAGCAAACTAACTTGCGCTCAAGTTTGGACCCAAAATCATCATCAGCAACCAGAACTGACACTTCCACAGACGCGCGATCAGCTCGCGGCACAAATTCCGACCACGCTCGTATGCTTAGCACGTGGCGCACTCGCACTAGGAGCCGTGCCATGACCAAACATGAAACGTACCGCACACACCTGCCTTCTCTCTCTCTCTCTCTCTCTCTCTCTCTCTCTCTCGCTCTGGACGCTGCCTTGATGCCGTAATCGACACATTTGGTGTGCGTGTTGCGTGTTGGAATGGTTCGATTTTACTTTTATTCCCATCGGACCACTATAGTCATTAGACTCGTGCCTTCGTGGCGGTGAAGCGGAGAGGGGTTAACTCTGTGGTTGTCATTTACATCGCGCAATGGAGATGGTCGCAGCGATGGTTGGGAGTTCGTACCATTTTCGGTCCAATCGTGGAGGCACGGTTGTAACTATGGGTGTGATTTTTTTTTTAAATTTTACTGCAAAAAGCGCCTGTTGCATAAACCCTGGCCATGTTTCGATGCGACAAATTGTTAAACATTTGATCGCATTAATAAGTGTGTTGTGTGCAGAAGGTGGGGAGGAGGAGGAGGAGGAGGAGCGGAATGTGTGTGTCGCTGGGTACGGTGGATGCCACAGGA
>JXXA01019454.1:0-11413 GCA_000956255.1 Anopheles punctulatus
CCCCTAATTGAATAAACTCTTTACTATCATTCATATTGATTGATTAATCGCCTCCTCAGTGGCATCGAAATTGCGCGAACCAACATCACTAACCTAACCTTATTGCTTTCTGTTCGTGTTCCGTTTGTCTTTTCGCAGCACTTGAGTTTACAGTCGAACCATCGGATGTGACGGTGCCGGAAGGCAACTCGGTGCTTCTCCAGTGCGCCGGGCGAGCAGATCGGAAGGTGCTGCAAGATGGTAAAATTGCACCCAACATACGGTGGCGCGGTCCCGATGGGCAGGACATTGGTATCGTGGGCGATACGTTCCGGTCGCAGCTGACCAACGGTTCTCTGTACATCAGCTCGGTCGAGAGTAACCGTGGACTGACCGGGTTCTACCACTGTCTGCTGAGTTTAGACGGAATCGGCACGATCGTTAGTCGATCGGCACGCGTTTCGATAGCGGGTAAGCTTGAAACATCATGAAAGGGTAACTAGTTTGCCGTCGTAACTAATCGTCACTCTCCCTCTTTTTTTTTCGTCAGATCTGCCCGATATTAATCAGGAATCGCACGAAATCTACCTTTACGCTGGCCAGACCGCGTACTTCAAGTGTATGTCCAGCCTGCTGCCTTACAGTGTCGAATCGCGCTACCATACGGTATGGCTGAAGGATGACCTTCCACTGCGCATGGATCAGACACGAATGCTTCTCCTTCCTTCCGGTGCGCTGGAGATTGATGAGGTGGTCCCAGCGGATCGTGGCACCTACCAGTGCAATGTGACGGCGGGTACCTTCTCGAGGCTCAGCAGCAAATCGAACCTCAACATCAAGTCTACCGCCGGTCAGCCGCAAAGTTTCGCACCGCCCGCCTTCGTTATCGTGCCTCAGCCGCAAACGGTACGCGAGGGCGATACCGTCATTCTGGACTGTGCCGCCAACGGAAATCCCAAACCGACGATACGATGGCTACGCAATGGCGAAGACATCGACATGAACGACCTAGACTCACGGTTCCGCATCATGGGTACGGGCTCGCTGCAGATACACTCCATCCAGGACACGGACGCGGGTGATTATCAGTGTCGGGCGAGCAACACGGAGGACTCGCTCGATGCGTCGGCAACGGTACAGGTGCAGGTACCTCCCAAGTTCATCCTCAGCCCGGAGGACAAAATGGCTTACGAGAAGGAAGAGCTGGAGCTGGCCTGTTCCATCCACGGCAAACCGACACCCATCATCCAGTGGCTGAAGAACGGGGACTTGATAACGCCCAGCGAGTACATGCAAATTGTCGGAGGGTAAGGATGCTTTCCCTGTCCCCTGTCCTGCCCTATCGCCAACAGGTGCAACATTGCTCCCCATTTGTTTTCTTCCCGCAGCCACAATCTTAAGATCTTTGGACTAATCGGCTCGGACGCCGGGATGTTCCAGTGTATCGGCACGAACCCGGCCGGAAGTGTGCAGGCTGCAGCGCGTCTCGAAATTATAGAGCCAGGTAATGCATGCTACCGACTAGCCAGTTTTGTCTCTCTCCACTTGCTGCTGCTAAGTAACTTTCTGACAAATGGACAGTATAGTCTGTAGTGATTTTTTTGTTTGTTTTTAGTTCCATTAGTTTCCTCAAGTAGACGGCAGAACTGGATCGTACTTTTTTTTACGTTTGAGCAAATTTCTACAAGCAATCACATTTTAATTCATATATTTTCGTATTTGTTTTCTTTTTCTTTTCTTCTCTTGTCTCCTGTGTTGTTGTATGATTTACCAACCATCCAAACGCTACGGCCTATCGATTTCGTTTATCTTCCGTTCGGATTGGAACGTGGTGTGGTTTATTCCGTTTCGAAACCGGACCAATCTGCCTTGGCCTTCACTTCCATCGCTACCTTTCTTTTCGGTTTTGGATGGCATCTCATCTTTCCGAAACGTATCACGAAAAAAAAAAACACCACCACCCGTTTCTCTCGTTGATTATGATTTATTACCGTTTTGCCCATTTGTGGATGACTTTGCATGCAAACGATTTTCTTTCGTTTCGTGTGACTGTTTGTGTCTGTGTGTCCGTTATTTGCTCTTGGTTTCGTGCGCTAACGCTCGTTTTGCTGTCATTTCTCTCCATTCCCGCTTAATCCCCCCTGGGTGTGGGTCTGCTCTTCATGTCCGTGTGTCCTCCCTTGCCGTGCTGTTTCGTGTGTGCCTGTCTGTATCTTTTTGCTGGCTGTTTGCAATTTATTTCATGTTACGTGACTTGTTATCGATTTACCCCGTGCCATGTGTCCTTCGGGATGGTGCTGCTCGTTACCGCGTGACTTATTTGTGTGCTCAAACCCCAAAATCGAAATGCACGTGATATGGACTGTTCTCCTTGTCCCGCCGCTGCATGAACGTTGTGCTTGTCATTGATCCGTGACCCCCCAACGATCGACCGACCGAATAACTTCTAATCACACGACGATGACGACGGCGACGACCCGGACTGTGCAGGTCTGCCTAAGCGACATAAGGGCAAAAAGTTCCAGCAGACTCAATCGAAAACGAAATCGTATGAAAAATCCTCACTGCTACTGCATTCCGACCCGAAACTATCCAAATCGGTGCTGGATAGTTTGGTATCGCGGACGAAGGAACGGCCGAACGTTAGCCGGCATCAGTTTCAGTACAACGAGTACACGGACGATGACTATGCCGATCACGACCGTATGCTTGACAGTGACCACGACGACGATGAGGACGACGACGACGACGACGACGAGGACGATGATGAAGAGGACGGCAAAATCTATCCACTGCGACCGAACGAAGACCCGAACAAGCTGTACCAATCCCTGACCGGCTCCAAGTCCCGGGAGGATGGTGAGGTTGGACATTTCTCTAATCAGAAGTCTCCCATTAACGCTGTCACACGGAAATACTCGAAATCGAACGTAGACGGAGCCGGAAAGTTTGCGGCACCACTGCCGGGACCACCGCGCACCCTCCAGGCCCAGATCGTGCAGTCGCGCTTCATTACGCTCAGCTGGCTGGAACCGGCGAAAAACCCGGACGAAGTTATCTCCTACTCCGTCTACTATCGGATGCACACCAGCGACAGGTAGGTGTTTTTGGTGTGTGTGTGTGTGTGCACCGTGCTGGTTGTGGCACCAAACGTGTCGATTCATTCACTTTCCTGTTTTCAAACCATTCCCAGGGAACGCAAGATAACAACGAAATCGCGCGATGAGCAGGAGGTAAACATTCAATCGCTACAGCCCGGCAAAAACTACCATTTCCGCGTGGTTGGCAACAGCAACCACGGTGCGGGCGAAACGTCCGAAACGCTCGAGGTGCGCACATTGTCCGAGGAAAACATTGCCGGTGCACCGCAGAACCTCCGCGGTTACGCCATTACCGAGAAGGACATTCACCTTCAGTGGGATCCACCGGCGGTGACGAATGGTCTGATCACTAAGTATCGCGTGTACTACGCCGAAACGGACAACGGTGCGGAGATGTACTCGGACACGACCACGACCGAGGTGATCATTAACGAACTACGCCCCTACACGAAGTACACGATGTACGTGGTGCCCTTCAATCAGGCCGGCATGGGCGATCCATCGCACGAGCTGGACGTGAAGACGTACTCATCGACTCCATCGGAACCACCGGCGAATGTGACGCTCGAAACGACCAGCTCCACGTCGGTCGCGATTCGCTGGGAGCCGCCAGCGATTGAAGACCGAAATGGGCAGATAACGGGATACAAGATTAAGTATCGGAAAAATAAGAAACCGCTGCAGGTGGAAACGACTCCAGCGAACGTGCGTTACTACATACTAAAGGATTTGGAGAAAATGTCCGCGTATCAGGTGAAGATCGCTGCCATGACGATCAATGGAACTGGACCGTTCACCGAGTGGCACCATATCGAGACGTACGAGAACGATCTGGACGAGTCGCAAGTGCCGGGGCAGCCTGCTTGGTTGAAAAGTAAGTAATAGGGAAAACCTGGATCCTTTTATTTTTCTAGTCGTTTGGTCCAGCCCTTGACTTACCTTTAACACTTTCCCTGCATTTATCCATTTCATGTCTTCATCTATTTCTTTAGCCCGACCTGGGGCAGACAACATCACCGTCATGTGGGGTCCCCCGGTACATCAAGAGATTAAAGTGCGCAGCTACATACTGGGCTGGGGCAAAGGCATCCCTGACGAAGAAATAGCGATGATCGAAGAGCGGATGCGGTACTATGAAATCACCAACCTGGAACCGAACAGTGAGTACGTGATTTCACTTCGAGCCCGCAACGGGATGGGTGATGGTGCTCCCAAGTACGACACGGTGCGTACACGTGAAGATGCTCCAATCGAAGCTCCAACGCCGCTGGAAGTGCCCGTAGGACTCCGTGCCATCCCCATGTCCGGTACCTCGATTGTAGTCTACTGGACCGATACTACCCTCAGCAAAAGCCAGCACGTAACCGATAACCGCCATTACGTTGTGCGGTACAGCCCGAATGGGTCGAACCGGTATCGCTACCATAACACGACCGTGCTCAGCAGCATGATCGGTGATTTGCGACCAAACACGCAGTACGAGTTTGCCGTCAAAGTGGTCAAAGGACACCGCCAGTCGGCTTGGTCGATGTCGGTGCTGAACTCCACCCAGCAGGGATCACCCGTGTCTCCTCCGCGCGATCTGCAAGTCACGTACGATCCACGCAACCCACTAACGGCCATCCTGAGCTGGCTTTCGCCACGCATCGTTAGTGGTCCGATTTCGGGCTACCAGGTGCTCTACACAACCGACACGAACAAACGCGATCGGGACTGGAACATCGAGTCAACTTCCGGAGAACATACGACGGCGGAGATCATCAACCTTGAACCTCACACAACGTACTACTTCAAGGTGCAGACACGGCACCCCAAGGGCCTAGGCCCGTTTTCGGCGATGGTTTCGATGAAAACCGGCGCCGAGACGGAGTCCAGCGGCAACCTGACGCTCGAGAAATCGTTCTCATCCGAGCTGATGTACGTTTGCGCCGGGTTTGGCTTGCTGACGGTGGTGGTGATCGTCGGTGTCCTGGTGATGAAGTGCCGCAGCAAGGGCCCGGAGGGTACGCCAGAGCACGCGAAGAAAAGCTATCAGAAGAACAATGCGGGAATCATTAAGCCGCCCGACCTGTGGATTCATCACGACCAGATGGAGCTGAAGAACATGGATAAGGGTGGCAATCATAGCACGACGCCGGGTTCGGTCGATGGTGGTGCGTCGAGCAGTGGGACAATGACGCTGCCACGATCTGTCGGTGGCCATGACTACGATAGTGAAACGCCAATCACGCACGTTACCAACTCGCTGGACAAGCGAAGCTATGTGCCTGGCTACAATGGTATGTGTTTGCATTTGAAGTTGCTAAAAGAGCCAATCCTTCTAATGAATCTGAAATCTTTCTTTGATGTAGGAAACACAACGTCACTCAGTTCAACCATGGAACGACCGCAGTATCCACGGACGCAATACAGCTTGGCTGCCCGACCGCATATAGCGCTGGATCAGCAGACTCTTTCACAGCAAAACCTTCTTCAGCAACCTCCCCAGCTACCGCCAGCGAATCCACTTGCTCAGACACCTGAAAACCCATACACATACGACAGTAGTTATAGGTGTGTTGAGAGTATATTTTTCTTCAAAAACATCCACAACATAATGGTGTTTTTTTTTATTCTTTCAGTCCCAACGTTACCTACGCACAAGGTATCGCGGTAGATGCTCCCAAACGTGGTCAGGGACATCCGTTGAAAAGTTTTAGCGTGCCTGCACCACCCGCATCGACTCCCATCATCAGTGGCCAGGGAAAGCATGGCAGTAAGTGTTCAAATTCTGCTCAATTCTCGTATTGATTAGATTCGTGCTATGGCTTGCTATATAAAATATGTATCAAATGTGCCTTAAATAAATACTACATCTAGGCCTAAAAACAATGTATTAACATTATCGAAACTTTTAACATTAATTACAAACAATTATAAAAGTTTCGATATTGCTAACATCTCTTGTTTCCAATAAATGCGTACAATTGTACTATCAATTTAAACTCACTCTCTCTTTGATTCTCATCATTTGTTTCAGCACCAACGCCAGCAGTCACGATACGCCCGCAGAATTCTTCACCCTACAAGAAACCGTCTCTATCGTCCGGTTCGCTCACTAACCGACTACAGACTGGGCCCGTAGTAGCGCATTCGAACGACGAAATCCAGCGGCTGGCACCGTCCACCTCAACCGAGGAGCTCAACCAGGAGATGGCCAACCTCGAAGGACTCATGAAGGATTTGAGTGCGATAACGGCCAACGAGTTCGAGTGCTAAATTGATCTCGTGTTCCCAGACCAGATGGAAAAGGCGAGTGGCGGGTGCACAATGAGAAGAAAATGCAGCAAACACGCGTGATGAAAACAGTTTAGTCATTATTAATTTTAATTTTGTATGCGCCTGTGCGAGCGAATGTCTGATGACGATGAATGAGCGCGTAATGAACGATTGCGATCGCAAGAGTGCCGTGTGCCGTGTATCACGTGTGCGCGAATGATATGTGATGGACTGTTTGTGAAATGGACTGACACCAGTGGCGTCTGTCTAGGCTTCTATTAGGCATTATTAGTAGTATTACAATTACTTTAGTAAAGCAACCACTCTCTATCGTCGTGTTAATCGGAGAAAACTCGGTGCGCCACCGGTAAACGGCCCTGTATAACTCACATTAATTTATTGAACCCCTACGATATAAAGTCTAACCCCCTTTCGCTACACCACACTGCTACGTACGGTTGCAGTGTTTTAATACATTTAAGGAAGAACATCCTATCGACAATGGATTTAGAGGAAATATTTCGCATTAGGCAAACGCGCACGTCTCGCGAAACATGTTCGGTCGAAGTAGGCTAGGAGTAATCTTTTCGAATTGTTCTACGAAACACGCGAACCCATGTTCTCGGATAGTACGGCTCTCTTTCGATAGTTAAGTGACTAGCCCCTTTCATTTTACCCTCGATTGTAAATAGGATCGAATTGTCAGGACGAAGAAAGTTCCTTTTTTATTGTCGGAAAAATATTGGGTTTTCCGAGATTTTTTTTAATGAATGCCTGTTTATGTACGTTTTACGTTCTTATCACGTTCTCAATTATAGTACAATCCATCCGGAACTATACAATAGGTTGCTCAGCAATTATCACCTAAAGTACTATTACTTTAACTCAACTGAATCGGAGAAAAGTAGCAAACCAAAACTCGATAGTCCCAGTGATTTTCTGATGATTTTTTTTTTCGTTTTTGTTTGCTACCAATAAGGAAAAGTAACAATGGCAAAAAGGATTTTATAGCCCAAAGCGCCTAAAAGTGTAGAAAAACTAGCATAGTTTAACACAGAATCAGCAGCAGCAAATCCAACCTTTTTACAAACGAACAACAAACACAGGGATCAATTTTACATGCCACACTCCATTGTACTCGGTACTACTGCCATACTACTGCGACAGCTACGCACAACGTACCGTGATCGCTTTTCGACGGTATTAGAGTAGAAAGGATCGTGTTTTTATTATTTTTATTTTTTCCTAAACGTTCCTAGAGGCCATTCAACTTGAGCCCGTTCTTTGTTTCGTGCTTAACCATTTTGTGCTCACCAGTTTCCGTTCTTATCGTCATCACATTACGGGTCGCTCAAATGTCCCAAATAGCCACCGTCTATGTAAAACTATGCGTATGTACGTGTGAGTGAGTGTGTATGTGTATGTGTTGTAAAACTTTTGAGCAGTTTTTTGAACGCCAGTTTATTTTTATATCTTGAACAGAAACGGAATGGAACGGAGTGCAGTTCGAACTGTGCAGAAAGAAGCAAATTGCATATGTACTACACCCCAAAAACTACATCCGCACATCATAAATAGCTAGGAAATAGTGAAGGTAGTATCAAAATGAACTTTGTGAACTACGTTGCGCGGGATTTGAGCCCAGAAACGTTCCCAGTAACAGAACACGGTAGAATCGAACAACCTATCATCGACACACAGCGAATTTACACGATCCATAATCACAGTTTTCAGAAAAGGACTTTTTTGGGGAGAAAATATTGATGAAGAAAAGCGTGTGCAATGCGATACGATTCATTCATATATTCTTAATAGAAGGTGGATCATTCATGTAACCATTTGCTTCTGCATAATCTCACCACCTCCAGTGTGGTCTTAAGGTTTCTGCATTGTAGATATGAACTCATTTTCACCTTCGTCTCTCATCCATCGACCAGAAGCAAGCACTTCATTCCCATCAGCACTGAGCGCAACTTGTACAGCTTCTTGTATAGGAACAAAAACGGATAGTTCCAAGGCTAGTCGAAGAAACTGTAATTGTTGTTTTTTATTTCAAGAGCAATCACAAAGGCAACCGGCATCACATCTTTATGCAACTAATTTACCCAAAGAAATACAAATTGTACAGCAGGGGCAGCGTAAGTGTTGCGCGTATAAAACAACTGAAAAAATTAAATTAACACAAAAACCTATTCCAAAACGGAAATCTAATTTGATTGGAACCCTAAACAATCGAGACCCGCTCGGTGCGAGAAATACAAAAGTAACAAAATATCAAACGCACAACCAAGTGACATGAACTCTCGAAACCTAGGGAACGAATGGTAAAATGAAGGACGGCAGCACCGTAATACCCGCGAAACAACCAACAAGTGTATATGATCGATCATAAGCCTAAACTGGTAGCATTTTTTCTAGTAACACTGTATTTATACACAAGTCAAAGCATTTATGTCACGCGCAAAACTGAGCGTGCCACAAACATGCAGAACGCCACATGGATACCGTATGCAACTGTGGCAGAGAAACTCGAAATGAAATAATAAAGAAGAAAATCAAACAAAAGTTGTAGTTTCATTCAAATTGTGTTGGTTTTTTTAGGTGACAAAAGATAAAGAGAACAAATTTTATATAATTTAATTGAATGAAAATCCTCCTTGAGGTCGGTTGGGTCGAACACGTCATTTTCCGCCATTTTTCCAAACAAATCGAAGACACTTTTCTTATTTTCGTGCCGGGTGCGTGTCTTTGATAAACATGGCGCCAAGAGATAAATTTTCAATGTATCGGTCAGTTTTTACTCGTCGGGATGTAAATAATCTCATTAAAAATAATAAAAATACACTTCGTATTAACAAACACCTAGTTATTACTCATAATAACACAAAATTCTATCCAAGGGAGCTTATTATGTGTTTATTTTCTCTCATTCCGTATTCTAAAGAATTCAGAAAAAACATAGCTATTCTGGCGTTAAAGCATCATCATCTCTTTCATCGTATCAAAGCGGATTTTTCATTTTCAATGCAATAACAAACTGAATTCAGATCAACGCAACTGGAAGTACACAAACTTTAATTGTAAACTGGAAACCAGTTAATTTTACAATTATTTATTCACAGGATAATGAACGAGAAAATGTGAAACCGCGTCACGAAGCCAACGGAGAAAACCAAGGGTTAAAAATATTATTTAAATAAAAAACACTGTCCAAAATACAGCCCTGAGGTAGTTTTAAAGCAAATATCCGAAACATGATCCCAAATTTCCCATACAACGATGCACAGGCATGCTACTCGACATTGGCTTTCCTCCGATTAAAGTGCAACTAATCGGATCCGTAATCGAGTCCGATTTATCTCCGATTAATTCGATATTTTTCGTCAAAATATGTTACCGGGGGCTTTGAGCCCGTACTGAAGCCGTACAGTACCAGGAGAACCTGCCAGGCAGCAGGTTGATTGCTTCGCCACTTTTCTCGCATTGGCGCCAGCAATGGAATAAATCGCTTAAATTGAAGGAAACAAATAATAAATGTATTTTTTCTATTTATATTGGCATTTGTTTGGCCTCATTTTTCCCTAAAAGTCTCCATTCGTTTGTACAAAAAATAATAATGATGCAGAACATTTTTTTATCCGTGAAAACTGACAACTTTGTTTGCAATTTGTTTCTGAATCCGCTACACCGCTACACGAGCACTGCCTGTTTCCAACGGTATCGTTTTTAGCCCGTTAGCACGCCTCGGGGCACCAGGCGATCATACAAACGGGGAGGAGTCGTATATCACATCGCTCCTGTCTATCCGAACGATCTCGGCTCACACTATGGGGCAGCGCTGATCATACGTAGTACATAAAATAGAATTTTTATATTTATATTTAATTTTTTTATGGATGTTAAAAATGTCATCCACAGAAATACTACATTTACAAACATATCATGCAGTCATATTAATTATCTGCAAAAGAAATGGATAACAGGTTTTTTACATATCCATTAACATATTTTTTTATACGAATATTTATGAATATCTTGGTCCTGTTACATAACTTTTGTAGACAATTTACTGGTTTAATTATCATAGGATATGCTATCAGATCAGATGCTACAAATCAAAAACTAAAAAGTTCATAAAAATATCTAATATTTTGGAAACAAATAAATAATCAAATTACATTAGTAGAAAAAGGACAAACTTTCACAAGCAGCATCTTTTATACATCATATATTGTATTGTATTCATTTAACCAAAAAGAAAGAAAAAAATTTCACTTATTGATAATTATTAATTGTGAGTATTAATAAGTTATCCATGTGTAAAATTAATAGACACTAAAATGGTGCACGTGAGCATAGCCTCTAGAAGCTTGATTTAGGAGAATGTAGAATATTCTGGTGAGGTGTTTTTAAACGATTGTTTCCCATATTATTTAAGCAGTGATGTGATATTCATTTTGCGAAAAGTTTGCGGTTAAATTTAAATAAAATCATCATAAATTAAACCAACAAATATCATCGAAACTGCTATCTATGAGGAAAGAAATAAGCAGTTTTATGAACTGAATATTTTCAAAATTTACGAACAATATGTTAAATCGTACTAAGTTAGTACTTAACCGTGATTGAAGCGTTTGATGCGATTTAATGTAAAGTACTATGTTATAGTTTAAGTTTAAGTTTAAGTTATAGTTATAGTTTAGTTTAAGTTCCCCAAAACCCATCCCGCACCCAAAGTGCAGATTGCTACGGGGGCTACGTCACTTCGCGCGCGTCTCGACGCTCGGATCGAACGCTCCCGACGATGGCGCAGTCGTTCAGTGTTTCTCGTGCATCCGATCGTTGAAGTCTCCCGTTATTTCGCGCTTTCCCGACGGTGCGCTTCGCATTCTACTATCTAGTAAGTCGTTTACGTGTGTGTGTGTGTGTGATTGTTGGTGCGTTTGTATGTGCTTGCTGCCCATCTGTAGTGGATTTTTCTTTTATATTGCTGCCCACTTTCGAACACCATCGCCCGAACGTGGTGTTGGGGAAGAGAAATTCAGATCAAACGTGCGTGTATAGGCCGGTACACC
>JXXA01019455.1:0-12065 GCA_000956255.1 Anopheles punctulatus
CCTAATCGCAGAATGGAATGCATAAATTCCCCGAACGATTTGATTCGGGCGGTTAATTAAAAGCGAATGAGGACGTTGTGTGGACGGATTAGCCGCCGCTGGCGGAAGACGACAACAAGGAGGGGATAAATTTCACTAATCTTAATTGGAAAGCCCTGTCCCGGAGGTTGGCCCCCTTTAGTGGCACCCTGCGCTACGACCAGAACGCGATACGCAAACATGATCAACTTGGCGTCTCCACCACGACACGTGTTCTAATATTTATCGCTCTCGCTACTGCTCGCTAGTTCTGCTCGTCCCATACGATCCTATTACCCCCCCCCCCCCCCCGTCTTGTGAACAAATTCCTGCAGCTCGGATCGCGTTTCGGGTTTTGCGCTACACGCAACGACTTGTCTAATCATCGTCAATCCACCCACTGCATTAGCAATTCGACCACGGCACGGAATCGTGCAGTGAAAGAGACACCAGCACGCGTGATATGAAGCGGTAGCAGGCTGGTGTAGAGATAAAATATAGTAAAAGTATCAGCCGGGTCCTTCGCTACGTAAATAGATCGGTCGTGGCAGATTGAGTCGAGCGGTGTGTGTAGCCGTGCAGCGACACGTGCGAAACCACCAAAGGCTAATGTCAAGTTGCCAATTAAAATTTCCACCCACACCCGGTCCGGTCTGGTGGTTGGTGGTGCAGGAGAGATTCCCACGTGTATGTACGATAATACGCTTCCGCAAATGTGAGTAAAACCATGGGAAGGTGCGTTTTGTGTACACTCTTGATCGTCCGTAAAAGGTTCATAAATCATGCGCCACCTAATTGGATACCTTCTGGTGTGTCGCGACGAGGCTAAGGAAGCTAGGGAAGCTTCCAAACTCCCTCCTCCACTCAGAGGTGCTAATGCGACCGAGCAGTGGTGGTTTTTGTTTTTATAACGTACGCTCCACACTGTTTGAACTTTTAAGAACCACTTTGAAAGTTAATGCTAATGCTCAACCGTATCGATTGCCTGGCGCGTGAAAACCGCCCCCTTTCGGTCGCAACACCCACCACCTAATGGATCGATCGATATCGCGCCCAAAAGCACTTGAAGAAGGAAGAGATGAAGCATAATCTCGCCAGTGCGCAGCAGCAAGCAACGGCAAGCGGACCAAAGTGCGGGCGCTTAATGTTTCCGGCGAATCTTTTTGCCCTCCCAATCTATTCCATCTATTCCTTGCGGGGATTCAATGCGATCAATCGCTGCTGAGAAGTCAGGCTGCGTCAGTGAGCTCTCGTTTTTATACCTGTATCGTGAATGTGTTGTGATGTGTGGCTAATCAGGCCAGTTTATGTGACAAATTACATAGCAACCGTTTTCCTAGCTATTTTTACACATTCAACGGTTTGACCCATTTACCGCAAAAATGTCTATTTTTAAAGCCTTACTACATTGCCCTTGTTCTCTTTCTCTTCTCTGACTTCTTTTCAGACTTCCAACGTGTTGAAGTGAAACAATTTATCGTACTGTTGTTTGAACAGAAAAAAAAACAACTTCTAACAGGACCAAATGAATCGAAGAATTCACTGAATGAAAGCGCTCTGCAAGTATCGCAAAATGGTCCCACCAAAAGTGACCCCGATAACAGGGGCTGCTTTGATGCTGTTGCTGCTCAGCGTCTGCTGCATCAGCACCGTGGCCGGATTCCAGCACTTGATAAACGAATTTCAATCCGTCGAACAGTTCGAGTTCGAGTGCTATTCCGCAGCGGAAAAAGGTAAGTTTCGTCCGTCAATATTTGTCCAACAAATTTTACAAAAATAAAAACATTGTTTACATTCGAACGACGCGGGGTGATTAATTTTCATCCCGGATCGATTTCAAACCATTGTCGAATTTATTTCAACGACTTTTTGTTCGTTCCACTACCAATCTCTATCTCTTGCTTCTTCTCTCCGTGAGCCATTCCTGGGGCTAGGAATCATACATGCGTACACGGATTCGCGCGGGATAATTTATTGCACCCGCTTCTCGGGCTGCTCCGAATCACTCCAGCAACCCGATCCGGAATGGCAACCCGCTGGAGGCATACTTATGCAAAAGCGAAATGTCGTTGACATCGTTTGCATAATTCATCGCTCCCAAAAATCACCTGCTCTACTCTGCCCGGCATGTTCTATCGCTACTACTATCCGCTTCTCCGCTGATTCGTAATACCGTTCATGGAGCGATGAACGATTTTGTAACCGTCTGGTTGGAGCTCTCTCTCTCTCTCTCTCTCTCTCTCTCTCTCTTCCTGTGAGCACATGCTATCGAGGCACATTTTGACGACGACGTTCCATCGATTGGGGAACGTAATTTTTGGCAGCGTAGCGGGTCCAGGGGGTCTATTTTCAAAAATAGGTCTCATGCACCCTTTCTCCCCGCCTGAATCTCTCGGCAATCGATTGGAATTTCCATTTGTATGCATATAAATTACGAAGCTTTCCGACAGGGTGATTTGAAGTCGGGAGAAGACGTGCTGGGGTGATCGAGCCATGCCGTCGAACGGACAGGTGAGAATGGATCAAATGTGGGTGCTTAGTAAAATCGCTTTCGCTACTGCGCGCGATGAGGCACGCTGTTACCTTCACGGAGGGTCACGTCGATCGATTAGGCATAATTAGGAGTCATCTTACGAATCCGGAATGAGAATACTTAGTGGACAATTAGGCTACTACGGAAGGTGCTATTTCAATACTTCGAAACGATGCAATGCTCCCAGACCAACGCGGTGCGAAAGAGACGGTCAAAACAACGCGACACGAATGTAGCAACTCTGTTCGCGTGGGTCAGAGGTTGCCAATTTCACGATGGAATTTCTATACCTTCTTATCGCAATTCCACAGCAAACATTGCATTTCTCCGGGCTGTCCTTGGCGATAGCACAACACAACAATGTTGGATGACAGTGTCCATCGTGTGCGTCACTTATTAGATCTGCTATATTTCTCGAACCAAATTTCGAGCCAACCAGAAACAAGCGGAAAGTGAAAGACACGGATCTGCTATTTTCTTTGGCGCGAAATGTGTAAATAGTGGGTGTCAAACGGAGTCTTGAACGCGGAAGATGCAGTACGTCCCGCGTTATCCGCACGAGCAGATCCGGAAATAGTTCGTACTGACGTCGTCATCGAGTCGAGTTGGTTGGTGGGAACGTTTTGCAGAGCCAACTGATTATGGTTGGTGTCTATTTCCAAAGCGATAGTAGCTGTTCTTGGTATATGACGTTGTAGATTTTTACGTTTGCTGAAAGAACTACGGGAACTTGGGAATGTCGAAAAGCGAGGGACAAGGAATGTAAATCATTACCAGCTGATAACCAACAAGCGGTTGGCAGAACCTAGGCGTTTCGATAAACAACAATTGCCACCGTAGCCCGTCCGTACATCCGTACTCCCACTGTTCGTCTTGCTGGACACAACAGTCTCTACTAGATTTAAGTCTGTTACTGGATACTGACGATGATCCAGATCAGCGTTGACTGTAAAATGGTGTCATGCGCCTTATCATTTTGCTCGTCCTACTTGACGCTTCAAGAAAAGGTTCTACAATCGATGGTCGGTTCTGCCGCATCGTTGTTATCAAGAATGCTAACGAGAGTCATCACACATAGCGGAGTGTGATTGACGGCAAAATGTAGCACCAATGATTAGATGATTGTTATTCCATCCACCAGAGCATGTTTTACGTACGTAGGCAATGTAATGTGTAAATGTGTAATGTCTCTTTCCCAATCGTCGCCTTATTTCTACGAACGTAGTTTTCATTTAGCGTATTTTTCCATGATAACGCATAAAAGATATAATTCAGAAAAATATTGCTGATAAGTTGAAACCAATCTTACTGAGTAGGTGGACACTCTTGCTCCAGGTGTTAAAATCGGGCACAGATGCTAAAAGAAAAATGTCTTCCTCGACCCAAAAACTGACGACTCACTCACATCCGTAATTGTGTTTGACATTATGTAGCCAATAAACATGCGCATCTAACTGATTATGTGGCGAGCACGAGCTGGTTGTTCGTTTGGTTTCGTCGCCGTGCCGACGTCTAGCCGACTCCGAAAGCGGTCATCAATCAACAATTACTGGTTGGGGGAAAGTGGAACCGTAGACCGGGACCCGCCTGACAGATGACACGAGAGTTTTGACGCTTGACGACTTGACTGTCGGCGCCGTTTTCCGCTTTCCGCTCCTACTCCAGTGCTAGCGCCTTGTCGACGACAAGGCTGGCGGTAACGATGAAATCGGCGTGAAAAATGACTATTTTATGAGCTGCGGGGTTCGCTATCATTGCCGTTGTTCGGCTCGCTCTGTTGGTGTGAAAGCGATCGTGTACAGATACAGCGATCATAAGAAATGGTCGCTGATTGAATAGTCGGCATGCGAATGGACTCTAAGGAAAGTCACCTCATCGCAGCTCGGGAGTAAATTTGAGAGCGCTGGACAACTTTATTTACCTTCACCAACGGACTATTTTTACTCCGCTAATAGGTTGTGACAGTCTTGCCGTCTAATTTGTCCGAATCGTTTTATGTCTCGTTTCGTTATCCAGCTTCGCACTCGTTCGCGGTTTAATGGCCAGCGCGAGTCGCGAGTCCAACCCGTAACCACAGACTTCATTAGTGGCATGGCTGGCTTGAAAATGGGTTTAATTCAATTTTACAGCGCTTTCGATGGGAAATTGATTTCGTTGCTGCTGGAAAAATCCCCGACCTGAAAGATTCGTTTCCTTTTTTCGGGGAATAAAAATTAAATAACGCTCCCCAACAACCGTGTGCTTCGTTCCCGCAATTCATCATTCGGACATTTACGAGGAAAATAAATTTCTCGCTTCACCCAGGTAGCCATCCCCGATATGATCGAATCGCGAATGCTCAAGCTACTTTCCCAAACAAACGCGGCCAACCACGCAAGCCCGGCTTCGATGATAAACGGTTGTGATTTGACCCAACCCGATACAATCGCGAAGTTCCACGCGCAAATGTATCAGCCAGGGGATTTTCCGTTTTATGTCAGTTTGTTCGTTAATAAAAGTCTTATTACATTCCGCTTTGACTTGCCTTTTTTTTGCTCGTGTCAGCTTTATCTTTATCTCGCGTTAGCAGGCAGGCGGATCTGCGCGAACACCTTGCTGATCGTTTGCTGTTTAATTTGTTCCGTTTAATGATGAAAACCGGTCGACCGTAATGAAGCTCACAGGCGTATTGTGTGGCGATGATTTATTTGGCAGAAACTTCGCGCTGTGCTTCCAAGAACAGCGAGTGATAGAAGTGAGTGCGTTGATTTTCATTGCAAATTGAATTAGCTATTGCTTCCGGTACGTGTGCCTGATACTGTACGAGATTTCCCTGCATTCCTCTGCCCTCGTTTCTAGGACGACGTTGGTAAGAGCGTTGCTTGTCCGTGATACAAGGGATTGGGTTCAAATATTGATACGAACAATGTGTGGGTCCAGGTTTTTATAGGAATTAAAAAAAGAAACCATCGTTCATGATCGAAACACAGTCAGAATCAAAAATTTTATAAATAAGACAAAAAAGTTAAAAAACACTTTTAAAATTATTCGTAGATTCCGATTTTGATAATATATCAATACGTTTGCTTCTAGCAAAGCCAACCTCTCCAAAAAAAAGCATAAGAGGGATTTTGGATTCTAATAACTCACCATAACCACTAAAAACCACCTTCCTTAGCCTTATATCCATCGACTGTAAAAGAAGCGGCTTATCTGGTGCGGTTAATGCTATGCGATCCGTTGCTAGAGATGAATGCTAATACTGTTTACCAAAAAAGAAAAAAAAAGTGCGGTCCCATCGCATCGCGGGGAAGGAGTCGATTTAGTGTTGTCGTTCATCCTCATATGCCGCCCACCGCAGGCAGTGGAATAAAATCCTCCGCCGAGGGTAGCGGTAAAAAATGCCGCACGATTAAGGATATATTAAACTAACGAAACAGCAAGTATTCCAAAGTGGAGCGCACGGTCGACATTCCAAGCAGAAGATGAAATGTTTCGGCACCGATAACGGGAGCCCCCCAAAACAAGCCCTTCTCTCCATCCGAAGGCATCCGTCGTTCGGCAGCCCGCTTCCGCCGAGCCTTTTACGAGGACACTTTCTGTGGTGTGTGTGACGCGCATAAATTTGTGTCCTTTTCGGTCGCCCGACACGGCGAGCAACGCTCATTTTCCCCACAACGGGCCGGTGTGGTTGGTGCGACAATGGAGTCAACTTTCGCATCCGTAAACAATTTTCTACCCGCGCGATAAAGATCTAACCCGAAAATTTTCAACACGGGAACACTGCTTGTTTTCCATTCTTTTTTTTTTCGCCATCGCAGATGTGAAGCATTTTTCATATTTAAATAAATCGCATCCCGGGCGAAAGTCTCCAGAGTGAGTAATGCTTGCAGGTTAGCGGAAATTTGTCGAAAATGATACACTGTGTTGGTCCGGCCGCAAAAACGTCGACCCAACTTGGGGGAAAAAACCCCCCCCCGAGCGGCAGATTTTCCTTCAAACAAACGGAAACAAAAAAAAAATCAAAGAGCAAAAGTATATTTCCCACCATCCCTTGGGGTGGGTATAACTTTTTGCTTTCGCCCTTCACATCGGATGGGAAGCGGCGTACTACGCAGTTTCTGTTTGAACACACGCCACAAGCGTCGTCCACCGTCAAGATGATGCGTATAATACGTTGGCCGTCCGCCGATCGATCGGCACTTGTGTCGTGTTTTGGGATTTACCAAAAAGCACGAATGGTTATGCAACTGATGGTTGAAATAAAAGGAAACCGTTTACAACAGGCTCCGGGGCCGAACTTTTCTAGTTTAGCGAAACGTTTTCAAGCGGATAGCAGCAAAGGTCAAAATTGTTCGAAAAGAAACACAGGCTCAGGGCAGAAAAGAAATATAAAGCACGGGTCAGCGTCGGTGTGGAGAGAAAATATTTCTTGGATTTGGATTTGGTTTCCCAACCGCCAGCCACGCGCCTAAACGCGTCTCGGTAAAAGCTCTTATTTCATTTGCCGTGCTTTGCCTCCATTTCGCAGAAGCAAAATTTGGCGCAAAATGCGAATGCAGTCGTACTGGTACTGGCGTCTTGGTTGTGTCATCCAAGACGAAGGACAACACCAACAGACAGACGAACGACGTTATCCGTTCCGTTTCATTCGGCACTGCGGCGGAGTTTCGGCGCTTTTGCACCACTGCGCACCACCAGTTACGCATCCTCACGCGTTTGTGCGGTTCTACCCCCCCTCGTTACTACCTCCTACCCCATCGGAAACCGCCGACCCGCAGAGTGCCTAAACGAAACCCACGTTTTGGTTGGTGATTTTTGGTATTTTTCTTTTTTCTTTGCCCGTTGCGTCTTTCGATGTGCGGCAACGGGGAAGGTCCTTCTGCTACGGCCACGGCATTCGTGTTTATCTGCTCAGGTGGGCTCGTATGTTCATGCGCCCCAAAAGTCCATTGAATTATGGACGGTGGCTTTTCGCTTCCTCTACGACGCTACCCTTCTCTCAAGGTCATGGCGGATTCAATCCCTGTCCTTAACTGAGCTTTTTTTTTTGTTATCTTTTGGGCCATGCTATTCCCAGCACAGGAGTTTGCTGCTGCAGGCTTTCAAATTTGCTCGAGAAATATTTCCACTGTGGATAACTTTCATGGAAAGAATTGCAACAGTTTTTTTTTAAATTTTAGCGATTTATTTTTATTTTCTTCACCCGTCAAACCATAGTTTTATATTTTCTGATGGACTGATGGATGGAAATCAAATAAATCGAAATACTTGTTATCCATAAAAAGCTTCAAATAACTTCTGGTTACGCATTAGGCTGCAATTGTGGCACAACAAAACAATCGCTCTCCAATTACCTTTCAAGTACCTTTAAAGCTCTTCCGGTTTCGAGCAGGGCATTTCGCTATTGATCTCTTTATGCTTTGCTGCTGAGTAACGTCCTTGACAGTCCGGACAACGTTACACCCCATCCTTCGTAATGATGGCAATAAAAATGCCAACTTGCCGAAACTTTTTCCGTATGTGAAACTGTATTATCGCAGCATATTTTACGATCGCTATGAAATAATTTATGAGCCCATCGGTAGACGCTGCTTTCAATTACTTTTCTATTTCGTTGGCTTTTTCTCTAAGAGCTACGAATTAGGAGCCATGCGCTCCTCCCGGCAGGAGACGAATTATGTGGACGTGTAGCAAATATAATTAAATCGTCCCGTGTGTATGTGTGGTGCCTGTAACAGCGTATTGTTCTATAATTCGAATTGGCACTGCGTCGTACTTTTTTTTTATTTCCAACCGCGCCATACATATTACACACAGTTGTCCGTACACGTCTAACTTCCTTCCTGTGTGGCTTTCTGGTTAGGTTGTGTACAAGGCAAACACTCGAAATTGCGCATCGTCCTGTCAAGGACATGCAAAAGGACAGGAACCAAAAAAAAAAACAAAACAAAACAGGGTCGTTGTACTGTCGGGTGCCGCGCGCCTGCTGTGCTTGCATATTTCGACTGGATATATCTCGGTGTATATAAATTTGTATGGAAATTACTTCAAGAACACGCGCACTCATACACACACACACACACACGCACAAAAGGGTTATTTCCGTTTTGGGTGGGCTGGTTAAATAGGATGGAGATGAAACAGATTCGAGGTTCGGCCCAGCCCTCAAACGTTCTTGTTGTCTTTATGTTTTTTGCCCCCACAAGAAGGCTTCTTAGGATGTCTCTTTGTGAAAAGACACAAAGACCAATCCAAAACATGGACCATGGCGTGATGCCAACGGAGTCTGGAACTTCCGATATGGTTTATGTATCCAAGCTGAACAATCTGTGATTTTTCACTCGCAGCCCACCGCGACCCCTACCCCTGCTGTCCGTGCGGTCGTAACTCCACAGTCTAGCGAGATCGTAAATTGAACAATAATTTACGATGTAACGACGGCCTTACTGCAAAGAACATATTTGTAATCCTGTAAGTGGTGACGGTAGTAGACAGAACCGTAAAACCGCAACTGGCGGCCCGGCGTAAATCCTTTCTGGTAATCTGCTTCAAACTTTCTTCTGCCTATCATCAGCGATAAAATCATCCGGCACGCTTTCGGCCCACGAACCGCGAACCGGGTGGCAAATGTAATTATTGTTAATCCGTGCTTCCCGCTAGCTGGGTTTTGTGGACGAAGCGAGAACACTCAATAAAAATGAATTATAGTGCCGCAGCTAAAGCCAACCGAGACGAATTCCTTGAACTTCCGGCTTAGCAGCGTTTGCGATGATAAAGTTTTCATTTGAAAATACTCATTTGGATAACAAATGACCCGTGCGTGATTTGTGCCCGTTAAAAAAGCTGGTTAGGGTAGTAGGATACAGTAAGATACAGATATGTGAAATATCGTTGCAAAAAGATTTTTTCTTCTCATCAATAAGTCCTATTGCACTTGTTGACCGTGCGAAACATATCACAGCAAAGTGGGGGGAACAGAAAACAAACTCTTGAAATAAATACTTAATCATCGTGTAACAACGGCACTGCAAGCGTTTACACCGGGTATTGGCATGTAGCTAACCTCACTAAAAGCGCTTCGACTGCAAATCGTTGTCCGTGGCCCGTTTCTACTATCGCCACCTAATCGGGTGGTCACCGGAAAGGGGAAAACAAAACACATCACGACAGGCAACAAAAAAACCCAATACAAATGCTAAACGATAGTTCAACAGTCCACTATGCCGACTGGCGGCATGCATGCGCTGGTCGGTGTAAACGTAAACAAATCACGTGAAACGAAGCAAAGTACGCCGAACTTGGCACCGGAAACGGCTCGATCGGTGCTTGTTTCCAATTAGGAAACAATTAATTTTGTCTATCTTTGGACAACGGTTTAGCTATATTGCTCACTTTTACCGCAAATTGACTGTGGTAACGCTTCCAACGCTTCCACTTTAACTGCGGTGGCAAAATTGAACGTATCGAAAGCAGTTGGGGAGTTCTGGGCAGCTTTTAAGTAGCTTGCTTTGGCAGGCGGTACGTCAAATTAGCTGCTAACCTGCAATCCTATGAATGGTACTTATAGCATACTCGAAGTGTGTAGTTCATCGACAACGATTGAAAGACTTTAAACTACAAGATCTTGGATGCGATTAAATTGCCCAGGATCTAGGGGCGTTTCGCTGGTTAGCAGCTTACAAGCGCTTGTCAAACAGTCGTTCAAAGGAGTTTTGTTGTTACAAAAGCAAATGTTTATCCCAACTATGTAGGTCATCATTGAACTTTGCCGATACGAAATGCGTCCGGTCGTAATTTATAGGCTTAACTCGCATATCCACTTATTGGAACTCTCGCCAAAGGGAAACACCGGCTGGGGAATGCAGATTCGCACGAACCATAATAATAAAGTGTGGTATCAGAGAAACCCCCCTCCCCTTCCCTGTGTGTTTCGATGTGCGCACGTCCGATGATTATTATTGTTTTCGAACTTCCCCGCGCTCTGTTTCGTTTTGTTTGCCAGCTTGTTTGTTTGCACACGGTTTGACAAACCGTGCCCTCCTCATTCGCCGATATGCTAATTCTCGCTTGCGGGGTGGCTCGGTTGTGACACGCTCTGGATGCCTTTCGACGCCCATTCTCTCCGATGAACGACGCGCGAAAGTGCCCATAGAAAAGTGATTCGATCGGGCGATAAGGATGAAATGTTGATGCCGGCCACCCCGTCTTTGCACGCTTTGAAGTGACATTCCGTCGGCAGCGGATTGGGCAAGCATTTTCCACCGGCTGCCCGACGGGTTAGATCATCGACTTTCGGCACGAAATCTCGGGAGAAAGTGGTGAAGTTATTTTTATTTCACAATTATTGAATGAATCCTGCTCGAACACACTCACAGCAAAACAACGCAGCGACTCGAGGCCAAGACCTACCCCTTAATGTCCTTTGGGGTGTTATTGTTTTTTGACCACAGTCTAGGTGTTTTTTTCATGTTCTTTTGTTTTCAGAAATGTCGCCTTTGGTTTACATATTTTTGTACTTTGATTTTTTTCCCCACTCACTCTCTATTCACTGTGGGAGATCTCGTTTGCGACACTACCGTCAAAACGAACGCATTCAAATTAGACCGATAGCCCAGCGCGACAGGGGACAGTAAAATTAGCAGCTATCATAAAAAAAATATGTTAATCGCACGAACGACAGCTAGACGGCATAAATAAATAGACAGACGACGCAAATTCCGCCGTTGTTTTCAGCCCGGCGTTCCGTAAGCTTTCCTTTCGAGCGTCTGAGTAATCGCTTTTCTATTTAGTTGCTTTTTTTTGTTTTGCTAGTTTGGAAAATATGTAGCCGAAATCATCGGTAGCAGACAAGGACGAAAAAAAAATCGTAACGATTTCACTGTCAATGACATCGCAACGTCGTGGAGATGATGAAATTCGTTCAAAACTCTCGTTGTGACACTTGCTCTTGTCTTGTTTCACACATCCCTCGCGGTAGCCATCGGTGGCAGCTGGTGAAACTGTCGCTAGCAACTACCGACAATCATTTCAACGCTTTTATCGCACTTTAACGCCGATCTTCCTCTCAAGCCTCAATTTAGGTTTATTATTCTGTGTCTGTGCGTCTGAAAACGAACGCCAAAATTGCTGAGGTGACACCAGCAGCAACTGAAAAACGCTATCAAAGCCCCCCGCCGGGTCAGACACGGTCCTTTCTAAAATGTGTAAAATAATCCACCATCATCCGCTACGTCAGCTACCGGCGGTGGTCAATGGGCCGTGAGCCATTTATCTCATACCTCCGTCTCGCCAGGCTAATCACTCCGTGATCCACAGTCTGCTCCGTTGCACGAAACAGATGCTTAAATACGTGTTAAACGTTACGAGACTTTAGTGGAGGTAATATTTCGGTCTAACAGAATAGCTTGCTAAGTGCTGAGAGATCAGGGAGCTAGGCTGAGGATAAACGGAGCAGTCAAAGGTAGCTAGGGTCGATTGCTATTTTTTTTATTTTTCACACGAAAGGTCCAGTTTTGATTACTAATTCGACCTC
>JXXA01019463.1:0-11897 GCA_000956255.1 Anopheles punctulatus
CCCCAGCAGCAGCAGCAGCAGCAGCAGCAAAAGAAGCGCTCACCAATATTCGTCGATCGGAAGATCGGTAAGTCGATCTCGTTCAACAGCAACCTCGGTCTAGCGCTGAACGTGCTGGAGGAAGCGAACGAACCGGACGGCACCGGGACGCCCACAAAGAAGAAGCAACCGTACTTCCAGAACTCGTTCACCCAGATCCGCCAGCAGCGGGCCAGCCTTTGGCTGCACAAGCTTGACGAGAGTAACAACACCAGCCCGGAGCACAGCGGTATCGGGTCGACCGGTACGGGTCTAGCATCTTCCAGCACGAAGACGCTGCCCGGCAACAGTGATGACAGTGGCATTGCGACCCCGATCAGTCCACAACTGCACGCCCCGTCCACCACACCGATGGTGGCGGAAAGCCGTCCCCTCGTACCCTTCGAAAACCATCCGCTGAGCAGCTGTGGCGATGTGGCGGTCCAGTACAACGGCACGACTCAGCTCAAATCGCTGAAACCACGGTCACAGTCGCGGCACGGTTCCGTGTCGTCGATCGTTAGTGACGCTGGCAACGAGCCCCGTCCCCAGGTGGCCACGGATCGCAGTTAACCAAAGACGGGCATTGCATCACTAGGATAAGTATGGCCTGGTGTTAAGTACCGCTCCAGCTACCCAAGCCTCCCAACCAACCAATGCTAATGAAAGTAGTGCAACGGATGTGTTCAACATCTACGTTCTTCCGGGACCGTTGACGGGTTCCAGGACATTCGTTACGATTCACACCAACACACGCACATCATAGTAGGGATCGAAACAAGCAAGACACGATTCGGACAACCGTCGGCGTATTACGTTTTTTTTTGTTGGTTTTATGTAGTACAACCCTCCCTGGCTGGAGCGGTACAAATTGTTAGGAAAGTCAAATATGTAGTTCTAGACGACGGGTGGACGGTGCTTGATGGAACTTGACGTAATCTCGATGTTTCAGTGTTGGTTTTTTTTATTATCTACAATTCCTTTCCACGTCGGCAATCGTACATGTTCACGCATGCTTTTAATCACCAAACTTATCATGTGGATCGTATGCATGCGACTCGCTAGGCAAGGCATGCGAATCGCTAGGCAAAGGAGCTGATTAGTGCAGCTTTTTTGTTGCACACGGGAAACGGTAGACGATTGCCTGTTGATTAGCAATACTCCGTCTGCGTTTAGGTGAGAGTAACATAATACAAACTATATTGATCGCTTGTCGCAAACAGCAAAACATGGGAAGACCTACAGCAACAACAACAACAACAACAACAACAACAAAACAAAACTCAGAAACCAAACCCAACGCCAGTAAATGCTTCGTACAATTTGTGAGTGTGAAACGTAGATGATAGGGTTCTTAGTGATGGTAATGTAGAATATTGCCGCCGCACTGCTAGCTGTGCTACCGTTGTTATAATTTTCTATGTTTAACTGCCCCTTTTTTCCAGTGGGGTAATTGTACTTAAAGAAAGGGTGGTAGGTTTTAGTTCTCTTGTGCGCGCTCTCTTGCTCTCAGGCTATTGGAACGTTAAAGGTAGCCATGATATTTAGCGTCACAACAAACTCAAACCAGATTAAAGCAGACCACTACAGCAGCAACCAACGTTTGTGGTGTATATTTTCGTAACGTTTTAAATTGGCTTCCCATCTCCCTTTTAGAGCTAATCGCTATACCGCTTACGAACAGCAGCAGCAGCAGTCCTTAGCAACAAACACTCACGAAAAAAAAACAACGCTGAGATGCCAATCGCTTACTCTTTCCGGCCTTACTTTAAAGACATGAAACCGAGCGACGGTTCCCAGCACATCAGCGTACATTTGTGTCCCGCTTCCAGTGGCACCTAGCAAGAAGACGTTTGGAGAAAAGCGAACAAAGAAAGGAAAGCTGCAGCTAAGTCCCAAGTCCCCAAGTTTGTGTACATTATTGTTTGTTTTTTGTTTTTGTTCACCTTCGAGCTTTAGTGGGGCCTTTACGTGCAAATGAGACTGTGTTTCTAACCAAAAGGCAAATACTATTAACGTTTCATGCTGCAAACAGGCATGAGGCGGATTGTTTTTCTTAGCTAACCCTTTATTGTATATATGTACTGTGTATGTATCTTCTTTTTGCTTAATTTGAAATCGGAATTCGGTTCCGTTCTTAAACTTCGTTCTTTTTTTAACACTCCCGTTAAGTTGTTGAGTTTCGTTTTTAGTGTTTACGTTAGTTTTTATTAAATGGTTAAACTTACTACTTCATCACACTTTGGTTCCCTTTCGGGGCGAGAGACGATGGAAGATAAAGAAAGAAAGATAGCTAATATATACTAATGAAAATAAAATATATATATATATTAATCCACGCTTCAGTTATACAAGAGAGCAAGGAATTATCTACTTATATAAATATACATACATATGAAACACCATCACACCAGGCTGCAAATGTGTATTTAGGCATCTAAGGTATGGAAAAGGAAAACAAAACATTGCGGAAAGGAAATAAAAAAAAACCCCGACATATATAGCTAAAATATAAAATGCCTGGCTTTTTCGTACGGCTGATCGTCAAACATCCGAATCGATGCCCGAAACGGTGATGATGATAATCATTATCTTAATAATCATTACCCTTTCGGATGCATAAGCAAAGGAAACGCGTGGTTTTACCTTTTACACACGCGCCCCGTTTGGGCGCTCGTGTGCGGAGTTCCATGTTGTTTTGCGGTACCATTGATTATTAGACTAGTCGTAATGGGTAATAATGGATTTTCACCTACATCATTGCGGCCCGGGTGCGCTGTTTTCGCAATACGTGTTGCCAGTCCGACGGGTGGCTGCTAAATCTCACTTTGCGCACGGGCCGGTCTTTAGAGCGAGCAAAAACCGGATTTCGTATCGTATTGAAATGTTTCGAACAAACAAGAAAAGAGAGTTCATTTTACAGACGCATTAAAAGCATGAATGGTAGAAGTACATAGTAGGCGCAGAGAGAATAAAAATGTTACGCTTTTCATTCGGTGGTGTCTTAATACCCATAGGTTCGGTTCGCTTCAAACGCTTTCCCCCTCATACACACACGCACACACACCAGAGTCCTTCCCCTCAACGGCTTGCTACGAACAATCTTTTATTTTTGTGCGCGTATCATTAATCTCACTCTAAGCATTGCTCGCTCACCCCGGCGGCTTTCCTCTCGGGGTTAGACGACTCTGTTTTGCCAGTCCCTTCCGAATCTTATTGCTTGCATGCACACAATGCATTCTCAACACCGTGACCCACTATTTAGACTGCCCTGTTTCACAGTAAATGCACCACACCCGCTGAGCCGCATTATGCACGGTTTGGCGCTACCTATATTGCTACTCTGCTTGCTTTGCAGCCTAGTCCCTAACGTAGTATAACTCTAGCGGTGTGTCTGTGTATGCCAAGTGGTAGTGGTTCGATACTATCCGGTAATGGTAAAATTGCTTACTGTAGTTTTATTAAGTCTCTCCGTAAACCTGCTGGCTGTTGATTAGTAGCAGCATGCCCTGTCGTTTGCATGTGCCATCGTGTCTTACACATCTTTCGCCTCACGGCCCCATCTATCTCCTGCACCCTAACTTTACTGGAAGATCTCTGTTGCTTCGTAACGTGCCACAGCAAATGTTGCTAAATTATATTACTAGCTCGGTTGTTTTTTTTTTACTCGAACACGCTTTAAATTTAATGTCCCAAAATCGAATAAGCTTTAGCGAGAAATAGCGGGTGAAAGAGAGAGAGAGAGAGAGAAAGAGAGAGAGAGAGCATTTCGTTGTCTGCAATCTTATCATGTTATACTCAAACTGAAAAAAATGCCATTATTTTTTTTATATTTTTTTAACAACAATCGCTGAACAGAGTAGAGTGAACTAAAAAAGCTCTAACTAACGCTCATTGTGATGCATTTACCGAGTTTATGTTTGTTCCGTCGCAATCGTGTCATATCGGCAAATAATGGCTACCATTTTACATTACAAATTTCAAATGCTAGTCGCAGCTGGGAACTTGAACTTGATCGAATCTTGATCTTGCTGAGTATTTACAGCGTTGCTGTACATAACGTTTGCGATATTAAAATCGTAGAATCGCACGTAGCTCGTTTCATCGTAAGCCTAAGCCCGTGGTTTGCATTAGTTCAATAAATGAAGCATTTTTAATATTTTAAACTAACCGCAGATTTTCCTTCCGTAGCCATCATTCCCTTTTATCCGATAATAACCAAATAATTGTATGTAAATAGCTTTTAACCGCTGTGGTAAGCTGTAGTAAAAGAGCGGTCATATAGTTCATGCTGCTGCTGGAAGGATAATGGCTACACAAGAGAACGTGAAATCAAAGCTATTCCTCACGTTTCAAACATTCGCATGCAACCTGAGATCGTAAAGGGCATTGTCCAGTTCACAAATTAATTAAAAAACGCCAAAATTTCAACACCAAACCCCAATCATTTTTCGTTATGATTTATATTAGTGTTACGCACCAGTGCATGGTTGAAGGAAATTAAAACGTGTTTGAGCAAATCCAATTTACGGCCGTGAACTTTTCGCGGCGTAAACGAACCTGAACTGTAAGTCTTGTTGGCTACTCGTAATCGACACCTGAGAGAAAAAGAGATCGTACCGCTAACATCATCGCACGTCGAATGTTTGAACCATTAATACGAACGCGTCACAAAAACGGAATTGAGGTTGGGTTCAATTGAAATCATTCATTTCATTACTTTTCCTTCACAGCTCCTGATTTAGCAAAACATAACAATTGGCTTACCTTCACTGTGTAATCAGGCTCTGTGAGGGTGAGGATCCATTACATTACGTAGTCGAAGGTTTAAACGAAGTGGTTCACTTTCATCGCGCTTATATCGTGCAAAACGATGTGATTGTATCGCTGTCCAGGGCTGATGGCGTTTTACCATCGGCTAGAAAAATATCTCACTCCTGCCCTGGGCACGAATGTACTCCTAGAATGAAAAAAAAAAATCGCAGCGAAACAATTAGAAATTGCTTGGTACCATTTTGGTTCACATCGTACCTTGGCCATATGACAAAGTAAACAAAATCGAAGCGCAGAAGTAAACGGAAAGCAAAACGAACAAATGTGGATGGAGCGAAATGAATAAGAAAAGTAATAGTGAAATAAAAAAAAGAGTGCAAATCATACCATAATCTCGTTTGCTGGAGATGAGATGTGAGTACCAGGATTTGGTTTATTAAACGTACGTGCACAGATAAGAAGAAGGACTCGCGCCCTACCCTTGCCTACTGTGTTCGCTCCAACGCGCGCGCACACTCACGCGTACAAAATTGTAACTAATAAGATAATAATAATAATAATATTAATGATAATAATATTTCTAAACATTAAAGTGCACTAGTGATAATCGTAGTCATAGTTGTATAAAAAATGCCTCAAAATGTGGATCGCTTGCGTGTGGTCGTCGGATTGTGAATGTAAGTGTCTCCAGGCTACTAACTATGTCACTATCAGCTAAAATGGGAGTTACGATGTGCTTAAAGCTCGACATAAGTTTTCGTAAGAAAAGTCGGTTGTTTTGTGATTTAATTAAAAACAAACAGAATCTCACTTTTAAGAATAGCTTCCTTTCTCACGTATTTCTTTTGCAAGCCTGTGTGCTGCTTTCTTTCCTTACCATACTAGAGTCTTCTCGTGTTCAAATACCTGACAGCAACATTAGAATGTGTGGACGATTTCTATGCTAGTTTGCTTGTAAGCAACAGAACCATTGTCATGGGTGTGTATGTGTGGGACTTATGTATTTCGTATGTACGAAGCAACAATCCGCAAATACGTCTCCTGTTCCTAGGTCTTCACACAATCGAATAAAACGGAATGCAATAGTAAGCTGTGCTTCGGGTGCCTACATCGAATCGTTCATCTGAACTTTACAAATGCTTGCGTGGATGGAATAACATCACGTGCATAGGTCGTGCGTATATGTAGAAAACAATAAAGTAAGAAGAACCAAAACGGAGGGAGAATGAAAATATAGGAACAAGGACAAAACAAAAAAGAAGGAACCACAATTTAAATAAAGCATTACGAGCTGGCAAAAACGTAAGCAATCAACTGCACACACTAAAAAACGATACCGAGATATGAAGTGACGCTTTGCTAAATCTCAGTAGCTGGGTTTAACCGGAACCCTACGAACGAAAAGCTCAAGCCATGAAAACCGAACGAACACACTTTCTTATACGTTAAAAACAGATGCACGATACCTGCTACAACTAAACATATTAAAAATCCCTACACACAAGCAGAGATGTTCGTATCCTTTCTTTTGCAGCCGCTACAACACCACAAAACAAATCTCGGTTCGCTAGAGGTTGTGATGTGGTTGCTACGTGTCCAATGTGTAAGAATGTTTGTGACCATCACCATGCCCCCTCTGCTCGGCACACGAACACAGTAACACACAAACACACGTCTTAGGATGCTAATGTAGGCTGGAGGAGCTCACGAAAATAAAAAAATAAAATAAACAGAAAAGCATATGCTAGCGGGGTTGGTGTCTCGGTTACTGGTGTACCTAGTAGAACTGATTGCCATGGATCGGTTGGCCCGGGTGGTGATGGTGGCTGTTGAGGATGGGTTGGGCCGGCGAGGAGGTGAACAGCGAAGGCGAGATGGCTCCACCGATCAGCTGATGTTGGGCGACGTTTTGAGTAGAGGTAGCCGCGCATCCGATCGGTGGACTCATCGCAAGCTGTTGGGCGGTTGTCGATTGTTGATGCTGTTGTTGATGCTGCTGGTGCTGCTGTTGTTGTTGCTGCTGCTGCTGCTGCTGTCTTCCGGTGCTGGAGATGAGACCGGGATGAATATTCGGCCCCGGAGCACCACCGCCATTCGCCCCGATCGCCATCAGGTTCGGATTGATGATCGACGATGACATATCCACCTCACCGAGTCCGTTCACCGTGATGCCGTTCACGAGATTGACCGCGTTCCGGGCCCCCTGTGCATCCAGCTGGCTCCAATACGCTTCACTCGGCGAGGTCGTGTTCGAGCCGGGCGGTGCCGGAACCGGGGCGCCCGTGTACCGGAAATAAGGATTCTTCAGATCGAGCGTGTTGGACGAGGTTATCATCGTGCCCTCGAGCTTCAGATCGATCTCGACGTCGTAGCTTTGCCGCTGGTTCGCCGCCAGCACCACCTTCCCGGACAGCACTTGGCCTTGCTTCACGAAGATGGGCGTCTGGAGCAGGCAGCGCACCTGATACCAGTGCGTTAACGGCTCCGTCGGTGAGGTGGACAGCCAGATCTGTGAGCAGCTGCCGGCGAACTCGACATCGAACCAAAACGCTAGCCCATGGCAAGTGCCGGTCTCGAGCACGTGAAATTCCACATCGATCTGGATCCGGTGCAGATCTTTCTCGTCCGCGGTGAGGAAGTTGGTTGTGTGCCGGATCGACTTCGCCATGCAGATGCGAATGTCGAACGTGTCCACGATCGGTTGCCGGAAGTACTCCTTCATGGCAGCGTCCCGCAACGCAACCAGATTCACGCCGTGGAACTCGGTCTGCATCCAGAAGTTGGCCTTATTGTACTGCTCCATATAGAGCGCCTCATCGGTGAAGGGTGCGACGTGCAGATCGCCCCGCGACGGGTACATCTTGCCATCCGGTTTGAGCCACTTCTTACCATGCAAGTACGTCTCCAGCATTCGCTCGTTGTACAGCATGTACCCCATCGGCTCGGAAATGATAACGTCTACGTGTTCCGGCAGCTCAATCTCCTCTATCTTGCCGGCGATCACGATTATCTTATCGGTAAGATTGTTCGAACTGACCAGCTGCTGTGCGTACTGTGCCATATTGCTTGCCTCCACCGCGTACACCTTCGCCGCACCCGCCTGTACCGCGAAAAACGACAGGATACCTAAGGAGTATGTGTGTGTGTGTGTATGTATGTGTATTTGTGTGCGTACAAAAATGTTAGAAAATCGTACGATCCAAAAAATTAAACACGCTCCATCCACGCTTACCCGACCCGGCACCCACGTCCAGCACGATCTTGTTCTGAAAGTCCGGCGCATTGTTGTAGATCGCCCGCTGATACGTGCTCGTTCGAACAAAGTCCTGCATCATGTTCTGCTGCTGCGACAGGTAGCCATAGAACTGGAAATACTGCGACGCGGACGAGTCCTCCGTGCGGAGGTTGAATACTGAATTCACCTTGCCGGACAGCTTGTGCAGCAGCGCCCGGAACTGCTGGCAGTCGGCGCGGGACGCAAATCGGAACAGGAGCATTTCGCCCCCGACCAACAGCAGATGTGACGTGTGGCCCCGGCTTAGGTGCGTCGCGGTGCCGGACGCACCGCCACACACGAGATACTCGTCCAACTGCTTCGATGGCGACGCTCTATCCCGCAACAACCTGAGCGTCATGCCTTGTGGATCGTAGCTGCACACGACGGTCACCTTGTGGTCGTACTTGTCCACCAGCTTGTCGCTGGCTTCGTCCAGCACCAGGACACTGCAGCCCTGCAACCGTGCCATTTGTTCACTCATCTCGCTGGGCAGGTGTTCTTTGTGTGTTGAATGTGTTCTTTTACACGGCGGGAAGCAGGGCGGCTAGTTTTATACAGCTTTTCACAGGTTGTTTTCGTTGCGTTTTCCGACCACGGTCAATAAATAAGGAAAAGAAAAGCAGCTAGGAAAATGGTCGCCAGGAAACCGTCGGTCAAAAGCGTAGAACGTGCGGTTGGTACACATTTGCGGCATTCTAGCAAGCTCATCCACTGATCGAAACAGTTCAATTTGTGTATTGTAACTTTTGCAATGCTTGCACGCATGAATTTAAACGCATCAAAAATTAGTTATAGTTATTTTAGAAAGCCTACCACACATTTCATTTCATTTTTTGAGTCCTTTAACACAACAAAAAGCGAAAACGCCTCGTATAACGTGCACTGCTCGTTCTTAGATATGCTAATCGTATGGTATCAAATCGAGGTAGCTTCCTGATAAAACTAGTCTACCAGTTGAAAAACGTGGAGAAAATTTAACTATTTGTATGATTAAAGGATAGTCTATTATAGGAAAACTAACAAATTTTAAGTTATTAAATAAATAAATCCAACTAGCCCGTACATTGCTAGTTGTCAAAAATGACAACACAAATGATCCAACCAACTCGGTTTCCACTATTGGCGGCCAGGAAAATAGCAAAACTTCGAACGACTTATTTAACCAAAGTATCCAAATTTTATCAGAAAAAAAGTCTATCTCTCTCAGTAAAAATAAGACTTCTTTTCAAAAACCGTACTTTTCGAATTCACTTGTATTTTCAGAAACATCGATATTTCATCGCTTTTGCTGCATGGGCTTGAGTTCTTGTGCGAAGATGTCAAAATACTCGATGACAGCAATGCTTTGTTTATATCCCAAACATAAACAAATTCCTATCGTAGTTATTTTTGTGTGTAAATTTCAATAAAAGCCACAAAATGCTTACTGTGTGCTGCCGCATATGTTTGAATCAAATTAATTTCAATCAAATGCTATCACTTTTCCAAACGTACAAAGGGTTCGTCATTCGTGATGCATTACTGGATTTGTTCAACATACAGGTGAGGAAAAGATATCATACCTAAAATCATCATACGTGAAAATATTTGATTAACATTTTTATACAACTCCATTGGAAAGATTCTTCCCACGGAAATGGTGTCAACAATATGCAAGGAATGTGTCGCGAAGGTGTGCACCGTACGTGCCATCCGGGATGAGTTCACCAGGCAGAATCAACTGTATCGAGAAATGTTAAGAACCTCACCCGCGAAAGATGATAGTGAAGAAGAAAAGATACCTGAACAAAAACAGACTAGTTCACCTGAAATGCATCCTGATCCATCACCCACGGTTGAGAGCACTACCGAGGAAGATCAGATTGTGACCGTAAAAGAAACGGATGATATGATGGACCTTAGGTCGGAATCAGATCGAGTGGATTGTAGCGATAACAAAACGTTTGTATACTATCTGGAACAATCAAACGATAAGGACGATCAGGATACACAAAACTCCGATTACGAACTGTTGGTTGTAAGCGAAAGTACAAAGGAATCGCCGATGCTGGTAGAAGAGGGGAACGTTGAATTCTACCGAAAGCATGCGGAATTAGACGACATTGGCAATACCGAAGAGGAACACAGCAAAAACTCCCACCAAGAAACGCACCAACCAAACAAAAGCGATGGAACAGAAACGTTACTCGAAGAGCTTAGATGTGAGCACATGTATTTGTGCGAACGCTGTGAAACTTACTTCGAAACTAATGATGCCTACACATCTCACGATTGTCCGGGAAGAATCAATGATGATGAGGAAATGGAGAGTGTTGTCCATAACGCAGCAAACAATCAGCAACAGAGAAGATCTGCAAAGAGTTCAACTAACAAAAACTGTTCGCACTGTCCTGCAACATTTTTGAGGAACTCTCAACTGGTACAGCATATCAAACAGACCCATCCCGAACGATACGAAGAGCATCGGTGCGAGACGTGCAGTGCACTGTTCACGTCACAAGACGCCTTCAACAAACACATGCGATCTCGACATCTAGGTAGTTACAAGTGTCGCTTCTGCAGTAAACAACTGCCCAGTGCGTACGCACTGGAAAGTCACGAGAATACGCACACGAAGCAGCAAACATTTACCTGCCCGGAGTGCGGTAGGATGTTCGCCCAGTATACTAGCATGCGTCGCCATATGGCACTGCATAACGACGTGAAAGCGTACGAGTGTGAGTTCTGTCAGCAGCGGTTTCGGCAGCGTACCGTGATGTTGGCGCACCGCCGACGACACACCGGGGAAAAACCATGCGTGTGCGATGTGTGTGACAAAAGCTTCCGTGAGCATAGTGCGCTGGCGAAGCACAAGCGACTCCATACGCAGCGAACCAAAACAGGCCAAAAAAATGCGACGACGACGATGGAACCAAAACTGTAAAACTGTGCGACTGTAAACTTTCTACCGTCATAGTTGCAGCGTAAATAACGTGTAAATCAAGTCAACAGTTTTAAGCCATTTCTGAAAAGTACGTTTTACATCACCCGCAAAGCATTTATTACAACAAAAATACTCAACTTCTGGATCTGGAGGTACTAAAGATGTGTGGAGGTATTTTTGAGGAAAACCTTCATAGCAAATTAAGAGTAAGGATGTCGAAGGAACGAAAAGAAAAGTGACAATTTTGTGTATACAAAATTAGAATATGTGGAATAATGAAGTAAAAAAGTAAATCTAAACAAAGTATTAAATAAGATAGATCTATGCTACACTTGAGCTATATTAGTAAAAAAAACCCCTAGAAACTATCGTAAAACAACATAAACTCGTCTTTTGATAACAATTCGTTACAGAAGAGAGAATAGACAATACTCTTCTCCCAAATCCATCCGAAACCATAGCAACAGAGTAACTATAGCAACGCTTCCGACCGAAGTTGAAATTCACCCTATGTGGTACTGTTGTCAAACAGTTCCTTCCAACAGCTGACCAAAAATCGTGCTGAGCAACTAACTCTGACTCCTCTGGCAGGACATTCGCTGTAAACAAACCTGTTGCATGTTCGACTAGCACTCGTGCGGAGTTCTCTCACGCTGAAGAGAGCTCCCCGTGTTGCATCCCAAAGCAACAGGTTGCCGCCGTTCCAGCCTTAAAAAAGCGTGTCGGACTTTTCTATTATTTGGGCATGCCTGAAGGCAAACTAACCATTTCGGATCACCCTGCGCCCGGATCACTGTTTAGTGCAGAATATTTTCAATTTACGTAGAAGTAAGCAACGAAAGCGGTCCCGGGTGCTGGACCGCGTTTCGTAAATAACAAAGTGTGCACAAGCGCAGTAGGCCTCGG
>JXXA01019468.1:0-13556 GCA_000956255.1 Anopheles punctulatus
CGTTCCGAAATCCGCTTGTGGTATAAACGATCCTCTAATACACTGCTCGTGCACTCACTTTGCTCGCTTATTGACATACATCGCTCACGTTTCCGTGTCTTCTTCGGTTTCCGCTTAAAGTTGCCTCCTCCTTTTTCCCGCTTACTTACACCACACCCGGGTTGCCTCTCCAACGCTCACCATGGCAACAAGGCTGACGAAGCGGAGCTGGAAACAGCGGCTCCATTATCCGGATGATGTATTCAACATATAGCTTAAACGCCATTCTGTCAATTTATTATTCATCCCGATACCGTGCGAAATATTTGTATTTTTATGTATATAAATAATATGCGGTTGTTTTTTTTTTAATTCTCCTATTAGCAGTAAAGTCTGATGCCTCAATATTATTACTTCATAAGCCTCAATAGTTTTTATTGCTTTATTCAAACTTTTGCAACATGGTTGTGATGATTGTTTTTATAAATTTTACTGTTTTAATTGAAATTCATGTGTAGTAAATAACATGTTAGTTATAATTAACATGTTTTTTTTTAACTAACAGATGAATAATCTGAAAGATATTGTTTTTAGTGTTTTAAAAGTCAACTTTTTTTTAATCAATATGATTTGCAGCTTTACCGGTATTGTAGTATTGTATCTTAGTGTTACGTACTAAGCTATTCTGATAGTACACGGGGCATTGCTTTGATGGAATTCGGTTTTGGGTTTTACTCGTTTTCACTGTATTTTCGCGAGTTTTCCACTTTTATTACGCATGCCAAAATGAACAGAACCAAACTCTATCTTCTCGTCATATCTTCTTCACCAGCGAGCGTTAGAAGGCTGACGATTTGATGTACTTTATTTTGTCTAGAAGGTGATTCTGGAATAGCAGTAGTTTTAAGTATGCGGAAGTACTCAAGCGAATGTCTGTTCCCACTGTTGAAAATGATGAAGAGGTGTCGTGAAGCAGATTTTGCACGAACGCGGTGGCATGCTAATAATTATGCTCACGATGACCTGTTCATCGTTGCCTTTCGTTATCCGTGGATTGAAAGTGGGGCGAACTGATGGCAAGTCATAATGATCCGTGGAGTGCTAGCCACTTCACAGGGGCATAAAAATCGTCGAGTGTCTCTCACGGAGTAAAGTGACGTTGAATCTGCAACGCTTTGCAAGGGCCCTTGGGTAGTGGAGCATTTGCATTTAAGAAGGTTAATTTAAAGTTGACGGGTTGCGCTGGTAAAATGGCCCACCGGAATTGTTCGTGATATCGTACAAGAAGGAGAAAACGTGAGTACATTTGTTTGCGGTGATTTGTGGTAGTCTAACAGAAATAGTTTTATTCAAATATGTCTCATTTTACTAAAGAAAATATATTCAAGCAAATTAAATACAAAAACACCTGATGTCTTTATCGATGTATCAAATCTGCATGTATTTACAGGAAAAGTTGTCTCTACATGTAATTGGAGTATGATGCTGAGGAGATTAAACTATAATTTATCTGCATTTGAAAAGAACAGGTTACATGATGTTACAAGCAGTTCATACTAAGAAATATTCCTCAGTCTCAAATTGAAAATTGAATTGAAGCATTTCTACCAATATCAAAGCTTTTGTGCGTTTAAATATTCTTTTTATTGTAATAAAGATGCTTTTGCATGAAGTAATGAAGTTACAAAAATAAAACCACTATAACCACAATTAGCATAAAACGCATTTTTTAAAATCATATTTCCAGCCTTCATGTAAAAAACCCAAAAACCTTTAAACATAAAAAGAATGCAGAAAAAACAAACGAAATAAGACAATTGCTACGTGGTTTCAATGATATACATTTTGAACGTCTTTATTGTGTAATCTACAAATGGTACAAACGATAAAAAATGCCACAAAACGAATCGGACAAACGAGTAATGGAATAGATTTCACGATTGTATGAATGGCACATCCAATTTGAATGAAAGACGGAACCGTGCTGGTTCGCAGGTAATTTCAATTTTCATAAAATTTAAGTGGTACTTTTCACGGGTAATTGTCTTTCTGCGCATCGGTGTGATTTTGGTCGACGAAATAATCATTACACGTTTGGAGAGGTATGTTGCGGTTATCAAATTGTATGTTTTTGATATCCTTTTGAAATTCTGCTTTGAGTGATTGCTAGCCTTTTCTACAGACAATATTTAGCGATGATTCTCAAGTCGTTAAGATAAGTGTATTTTGATTGCAGTTTTAATTTGACTATGTTTTAACCTTTTGTAGCGAAGGCAGAAAATGAAAAGGACAATCTATATTTTCAATATTTGTGGTGGTTATTCAATAAATAAATTTTTTCTGTGTGAATTTAAGATACAATTAAAAAGCGTTTATTATTTATTTCACCGCATTACCTTAACGAACTTTTTTTAAAAATCATCTAAAAATCCAGATGAAGCTAAATTATTCTAGAAATCCATAAACAACATTATTGTTTCGTTTTTTCCAAACTTACTCTACATGGAAATTGCATCCCCGTTTAATCTGGCTAGTACGCACAACGCATTACATCAAATACATAAATTCCTTTACAAAAGCCAAGGTATTGTTCTACGTAATTTTGCATCACCTGGCATTAACTGAGGCTAAAAATTGAGATGCTTTCAACCTCGTCGACTCCCTAAATCGTAACCGTATATTTCCTTTTTTCCTTTCAAGGTGCTTGTTCTCATCGAAAATCGTGTTTGAAGCTGTCTGAATTTGTTTCGCATCGTGGAAGAGTGATTGGATTATTTTGAATCAAGAAATGACCCTTTTACGATTTATTTTTCTCTTCAAATCTCGTGCACCTCCTGCCAATTCCATCAGCATCAGCAAACGTTATGTTGGCGGATCTTCCGTTCTGCTCGCCGCAATTATTCTTCATTTGAAGCAGCGCATCCGCACCAGATTCATGTAGTAAGAGGAGACAAGATGCCTGTAAGAAAACCTGTTGTGAGATGGTTGATTGTCTTTTACTCCTGAGATTGAAGAAACAGATGTTATGGAAACGTTCATTTGAGCCGATTGCTTATCTATTATTAACATTGCTTTGGTACGCAACTTTACATGAACCGCAAGAATCGTACTGCTTTTCGCTGTTGTTTTTGAGAGTATGAAAAAAAAACGCAAGTTTGAAGCAACATACGCGCAGTTAAAGCTTTTCTTACTCAATTCTGTACGATGCTCGACAGCAGATCAAGCACGTTCAAATAATAAATCACTTGTTTGGCGGACCGTTTGCTCCAGTAAACGTTTACATGTTTTTCTGCAGGTCTTTGACCATACATTCAGCATCTGAAGAGTGCCCAGTAAAGCACGGTTCGTACGTTACTTTTATTTCTCGAAAGCAAGTGCTCTTCACCAGAATCAATCGGACAGAACCCACCAATCGTTGTGGCGAACGAAATTGCAATTGCTGCAAAAGTGAGTTTCGTTTGATAAATTTGAGAAAAATTGATTCCTGATTCCGACTTAAGACTACCAACGAACAGCAAGGAAATGGAATCTTGCAACGAAGCTGCATAGTACGTAGCTCTCCATGCAGGATACGATGAAAAGCAACCTAAACCCTTCGCAGGTACGTTGATGGAGCGGTTGTTGTAGTAAGTTGATTCCGAAACTACTGCTAGAAAAATTGAGATTAAGAAAAAAAAGCCTTTCAAGAACTAACATAACATGCTATGGGATGGTAGAGATTTTCTGTATAGTAGGTGAAGTTGGAAGAATACGATTTATAATTTTGATAGACAGAGCACATATGACCGTGAAAAATCATGTGTAAGATAGACAGATAAATGATAAAAATGGATATAAGTTAGAAACCACACATTCAAAACAACATTTCCTCTTTCAGATAGAAAACACAACTATATTTTGTGAATATTCTGTGGAATATTCTGTGGAATTTTCTGAAGAAAATATCAACTTTAGCAATTTGCTGATCAATGTTTCAAGAATGCATCTTAAAAAAATCATTTAACACCGGTTTTAAAAATATGTAAATAATGTAATCCTGTTCAACATTAGTGGTTAAAGACTGGAAATATAATGGAATAGAAAAAAATAACCGGAAAGATTATCTGGGGAAAAAACTGACATAATTTGATGGGCACAAAAAACGAATCCTCTGATTTTTGCAATCGATTCAATGGGATGAAGGGCATGAGGCACAAGGAACCCATTGAACCTTTCAACCATTCAACCCTAGGATGCATTAATCTTGTTAAGTGGTGTAAATGATCAAGCGTATTTCCTTGATGAGAGTTTCTACTTAGACTTTATGTACAACTTTTAGAACTTTCAAGGCAAAGAAAATCGATGAACTGGAACAAAATGGGAACAAAGGACCATAGCAAAACCACGCGTGAAAAGGTTTACGGTTCGTTCAACAGTCCGACGCATAAGGGCAGTTTCAATCAATGATATGAACAATCGATGTAACCGAACCATTTTTTGTCGTAAGCTAAAGGATGAAGATTTCGATTCGTAAAAGTGGTATACTGTTGTTTTTTTCAATATTTCTTTAATAACCACCTTAAAATGCATATTAAATTCCGTAAGCACTCTCAATCAACATAAAATATTTCATTCGAAGATTACCAATAATTCCACTATCGATCCACTCCGTAGTCAATTGACTTTGAACATCAAGCAATTTAAATTAAAAATAAACTCATTTGAACCATTTGTCTTTTATCTCCTTAGGATCAAACTGAAGAGCAAAAATCCTTACGCTATTTTGATTTGAAAAACAAATAAAATCATTAATAATAAAAACATAAAGCGGGTGAAGCTATATAATCATAAAATGAGACAAAAAGTTCGGAGTCAGTAAACTGTTTCTAATGTTCCTCAAGCATTCCTCATAACAAAATCAGAAGCGTATGGCTCATTCTAAAGGTATTGCATTCTTTTGTGACACTGTTTTTCAATAGAACTACCCTTTGGCAGACGGTAATATCCTGCTCCCTTGCGGACATGGATGCAAAGAGTCCTGCCACGAAAGTCAATTGTTATTTATGAAAATCCCGCGTGGTCCCGCTAGCAAAGTGTAGCCTTTTTCCTCCTTTACCCTTGATTCATTGGAGCAATAATTTTGCCCTTCTCTTCATTGCACGACTTATTTTATATTCGCTTTCGCACCGACAGACGAGGCAAACTCTAGCGTCAGTACCGCTAGGTAAAGGAATATTTTACTTCCTTTCGTACTATTACCTATCCTGCATGGCATCATTTCTGAACTGCATGTTTGAGGGAAACAATGTTTAAAATTTTGCATGCTAAAATATTTAATCACCACTGTCCAGTTTAGCTACAAAAGCAATTAAGCTACAAAAATGTGTAAAAGAAAATTTTTGAATTCATTGAAACATATTGTGAAATGAATTATGCTTACGATCAAAGCATCCTGTATGGAATTGATTCCTTTATTATTCCTTTTGTTAGTACCATAAGAACAACCGTAAGCTTGTACTTGCATATAAAGGGTAAATTTGCAGGCAGAAAAAAAAATCAACCAAAATTAGCATATTTTCTGTTGCTGTAGGGGTGGGCTGCGGAACATCTCCACATCGTTCACCAGATTTTATTCACACAAATACCGTAACCAGTTTTACCAGACTACCGTGGGGTCAGCGTTATCAGTTGTAAAAAAGGCTCGAAATAAAGTACGACATCGTAAAGACAGCTGCGATGAAATGCGTGTGTTTCATTATTTATAGATCATAAAGACTCGTTACTGTTGTGTGAGCAGGAATCTCACTTTCATTATACCCGAGCAAAAGACGCATAAAGACATGTTCCCAAGCGCGTTGGAAAAGTGCGAGAAAATGGTACTGAACTTTGCATAAAACAACGCAATAAACGAGACATCGTGAAAGGTTGCTAAATCAGAGCCAGATTGTTTGAGCAAGCGGGAGGTGAAACGGTTTGTAGCATTTAAGCGTGAGTTTATGCAGTCGTTGCTGATCATTGAGTGAACGTTTGTGTGTTATTTTGGTGTCTCTTGCGGTTCATGTGTTGTAGGCATTCGTTCTGTTTTAGTCAACATTGATTGAACTCGCAATTGAGAACAGAAACGTTTGTTTGAGTTGTGAAAATAATAATTTTATGAGCTTCACTATTTGCGGGTTATTATTTGGAAGCAGAAGTAAAAACCACATGCTCTTTCATTACTTTTTTTTTGAGCGAGGTAAAAACATAATAATATTTCGTAATTAAATACAAATACGTATGCAGCTTTGATCATGATTTTTGTAAATGAATCGTGTTTTGCAGCATTTACTTCAATATTTTACAAAAATACCGCCAAAAATTTACACAACCAGCGCATTTTCAATATCAATGTGAAAAACCTATGGGAGATAAACTGGTTGATGAGTTTTAAAATGCCCTTTAGATTTATTTTCTCCTTGATTTTTGAAGCTACAGCAAATTTGATAGGAAACGATAGTTTTAAAGGGCAAAGATATCATCTTGATTGTTTCAAAATTTGGATTAAGTAACCGTCTGTGATAAAATATGGATGTAACTATAGATGAAAAATGTGTTACAATAATTTTTATTTTTGAATCGCTATTTGTACAGACCTAAAACCATGTATAAGCATTGCGACGAGAAAAAAAAAAATATTTACATGATGATATATTTTTCCACGAAAACTCATTCACGGCATCAGAACGAGTAAAAATGCTGGGACTACCTACTACTTTTACTTTCACCTAGTACAAACCTTGTATCGTAGTCTATTCTAGAGCTTTAGTTGCTTATCTTTTTGCACTTGTATATATTTTTATCCGAATTTTCATAAAACTATGAACATTTTGACTAGATGTTCAGCAAGTATTTTTCTCAACCCAAATACTTTTATGTTTTTTTATTAAACAAACGAAACAAACTCCTTGACAGAAAGTAGCAAGCCGATGACATAACAATGTCAACGTTGAATTAATTAACCAAGTTCTGCTATCCCTTGAGGTAAAAAAATATTTACTGATTAGCTGCTAATGATAGGCTTCGCATTTGACTGTTTGAACCACATGGTTCAGCAAATGGCTACACAAATCTGAGGTCATTATATTCAGATGGATACATAATCGTTCTCAATAACACCTTTACCGAGCACGTAGCTCATGGCATGCATGAGAAATACACTGTCGTCCATCATGCTTTCTTGTAAAATTCAGTGAGAGTTGTGATTTATCGTCATATAATTATAGCATTCCGCACACTTACCAAAAAGTAATGCGTCGTCAACGGTGCTGGCGTTTGTTAAATATCTTGACATTCGTGAACCTTCACGACACCACCAATAGAAAATAATTAATATGAAACAATAACAAGCTCGGTTTGCTATTGCCTAGCTAAGTGGTACAGCTATGAATGCTTCGCTCGCTTCCCTTCCATTAATTACAGACGTTCTGGTGAGATGAAATTTACAGCACCTATCTTCAGCACTCACACAACTGGAAGAGAGTCTCGTGAGTGCGTTGGTGTGTCATAAATTATTAACCTTTTTTTACGTATGATTTATGCAATCACGATAAGGAAGATAATCAACTCCATAACCCCATCGGCTTGCCAATGAGGTGTGTAGGCGAGTGTGGCGTTTCACATGAATTTCGCACACGCACGGATTTCAAGCAAGTGTGCTTCATCCTGTTTGTGGCATTGAATGGGTCGCTGGAGGTAGCGACCGCCCGGTCGATGTACCAAGATGCTACCTATGCAAGCCGAACGAAGGCAGGTCGCGACGGTATAGATTTTGTCGTGTAAAGTATGAAACATTTATTTGCCTCTAGCATAATACACTTTGGAAATGCTTCCCGCCAGGACGAAAGGCAAGTGGACGAAAGGAAGTAAAATATTCTATTACCTAGCGGCACAGGCGGAGGGCTCTGGCTCGTCGGTCGGTTCGGAAGCGGATGTAAATAAGCCGTACAATGAAGAGAAGGGCAAATTATTACTGCAATGAATCAAGCGTAGAGGAGGAGGTAAAAAAAGCTACCCTTAGCTAGCGATTCCTCACGGGGTTTTCATAAATAACAATTGCCGTTCGTGGCCGGACTCTTTGCATCAACCATGACCCCAAGGGAGCAGGATCTTACCGTCCGCCAAAGGGCAGTTGAGCTGTTTTTTCCCCTTTTTTCGCTTTTCTATTGAAAAACATGTTTCACTAATGAAATCAGCAAGCGTCATGGGAGGTCCGTGCGGCCTTGGGTTATGTGGGTTCAACCACTTAAAAGCAAACAGCAGCACCAATACCAACAGTAACAGCGGCTGGTAACTTGCTCCGTTGGCAGGTTTCGCGCACCAACCCGTTACCGGCCCAGGGAAACGCCGTCGGCGGATCAATCTCGGCGCGCTAAGCGTATGAAATAAAACAAGTTTTCATATTCATGGCGGGTGTGGAAAGTGTGTATGCTAATCGTTGTATGGCGTGATTAGGGATTATTTTCTGCTCCACGCTCACCGGGCGGCTTTTCGTCAAAATTTAGTTCCACGAATCTTAAAACAAGGCCAAATTGTACCGTCGTTCGGCGAAATCACGCTCGGTATGAATTCATTCGTTAATGGGTTTCGTGTTTGCGGCTGCTCCAGTCCCTGCGGGGTTGGTACTTTTACAACGATTCCATCGCTATTAATTTGTTATGACTGATTATGCGGCAGGTATAATACGTTTTTTTCAGCGAATTACTTTTATATTATATACGTTTTCTATACGAACTCGCGTTACGAAACGTACTATCTTGCCGTTGCTGTTTTACGACATGTGTTTCGTCACAATCTTTTATTTTTATTCAGTGAATTGCGGATTGTAAAGGTGTTTGAAAGTGTTGAAGTAAAAAAAAAGATTTACTAACTTGATTTAGGCAGATGCTGCTGAAAGTCTAGTCGAATTTAACACTGATTGTGATTCCTATAAAGTTAGTAACAATTAGATTTTATTTACTAATACTATTGCAAGATTTAGATAAACACATCCGTAGATTTAGATGTCATCCGCCACACGATTTCGATTTCATCCGTCGAGGTAGAGAAGTCAAGTCGAGCAGTGTCGAGTACTCGGAAGTCGAAAAATTTCGAGCAAAACCATTTCCCTGTCAAAACCCAAACGGCGACCAAGTACGTTTGTGAATATCTTTCAAAAGCTGTATGTTTCCACACACCACAGATGGTCATTATTCAAACTTGAAACCCGAACATTCGAACATTTCTCTTTATCCACAATTTTCGGTAAACATTTCGTTGACCGTTAATTCAGCGTACTGTTTAAATTATTCAAATCCAAATATGTTTGTACTGACTGCTCCAACCAATACGGTGACTCCGTTGATGATGACTAATGATGTTTACCACACTACCAGAATAGCGTTTGGTAATGATATGGGAGGGACCACTTCTAAAATACCTTGTCGCAAGGACACTTCTGATTGAAGTACGTTCGGCCTTTAATCAACCCTGCGCAAATAGTGTTATTAACAGTGATAGTTAATTTCAACGTTCTTTCCCAGCGCCCCGCGTCCAATAAATCACTTTCTACGCAACTGTCAGGTCATTAGTAACAGGCTTGATAAGCAGAGGTTTTCTCACGCATAACTATCAATCTCTTTGACCTTACTGCCTGGGTGGAGATATTCCGCCGGTCAAAATTTAGAGAGATAATAAAGACATATCAATCCATTGATTAAGGGGTTTTTTTTAAATATAATGTTAGGTTTCATAAGGTTAGAGCATTTCCAAACCAATCATCAATTTAATGACGTTTTGATAAATAATTCATAATAATTAGGATTTTTCGATCATCTTTGACACATCATAATTTTCTTTAAGTGAATCGTGTTTCAATTATCCATATTATTTGAATACTATAGCGTAAAATTACGATTTTTTTATGTAAAATATGAATCCGCAAATCTCAAATGGATTGACTTTATACTATTGTAACAATTGAAAGGCTTCATGTGTTTTAAATCACAATTAAGTTCATGTGAACTTAACAACATTTATGAAAGAAAACGATGCGTGGTATGGAAATCTCGCATTTCGTCCAATATTATAGGTTATGCTAAACAGCTGCCAGTTGTTTTTTTTTTCGTCTGACGTACTGTCGATTGGTGTCCGACTGTTGACCGGTTTTCACCGAAAAATATTTCAAAAATAGATGGTTTGTTAGACATTTGTGTTCAAACCTGACACTAATCAAGTGGAAAAAGGATGACAGCCAGTATGCAAATGCAACAATTGGCTAGTTGGCCAATACACTATCCGAGGTTAACAATTTGTGATTGTTAGCCGTCGGCGTGATTGGATTTGATTGACAGCCACCTGATACCGTTTGGGAATTGGGTCAGAGTAACGATGACGTTTGATCGAGACCGATTGACCACAGGCGAAGAAAATGCGTTTTGGGTATTTAATGATAGATATTTCAAAATTATAAAATAATGTGTACTTTTGTATATCAATTCAGAGCTTATTTGCCAATTTGCTTAGTTTTCGCACAATTGCAATACATATAATGCCGGAAAATTTATTTGTCATATAGTGACAATCTAGAAGCGAGTAAACAACAGAAATTTTATTCGAAAATATTACTATTCGTAATTAATGTACATTTTAATGTAAATCAATCAAACGATTAGGCAGTTCCAATAATTTCATCTAACTTTATTCCATCTCTATGAGATGAAAAGAAAAAGGAAATTCCTCCTCCCAGTTCGAGTTGATTCGATTGTCAGAGTTTGAAAAATTTCTTCAATCTCTTAAAACAAAACATTCCGCAATTTCTTACCCCATTTAGCATGCCACAAAAAATACTTTCTTTTCTCATTAAAGCATTCCCTGGGAGAGCGTGTATTACAAAGAAAAACACAGTAGTGTAATGGGTTAACTCAATTTGTGACATTTTTTCCCCCATCCCGAAGCTTACCATTTTGTTTAGCTAATCGAATGAAAATTGCAAAAGCGTCCACATCCTGGGTTCACATCTCTCTTCCGTTGTCGCTGGCGATCTCCAGCAGAATGGATGTGCTGCTGCATTATTCGATGTTATCCAATTATGCAATTAACGTGTGGTCGCCCACCAGCCTGAGCCGAGCTAGCGAATGCGTTTACTGGCAGCTCCGACACAGCAGATTCGAGCAGAGATCCATGCGATCCTTGGTGCGGTGGTCTACGGCGTACTACGTTGGATGTATCCTTCGACCAGCTCATCATTATTGCATTTTCGTTTGCACCTTATAACATTACACAGCCTAGTCTCGCAAGCTCTCCCACACTGACGGATACAACATGTATGTATTAGTGGTAAAAGTGGCAGCGCTTTAGGGGTAAAACAGAAACGAAGAATGAAACGATAAATTTTAATGTCAATAATCGTCACTTATTTTTTTACCATAAACATTAATAGCTTTAAATGACTTCCGTTGGGTTGAAGGGTTGAAAAACCCCATGACGTGTCGTTACAAATCGTGCACAGTTCTTATAGTGACCAGTGTGCGACGGTGTAGCACGATATTGCTGATACATCTTAATCAACTCGACCCTGCAATCCGCCAGTGGCACCAATCGGACCATGGAGCGGATGATGAGATCGCAGCACATGGTAAAGGTAACATAATTTCATTAAGAGCCCTCTGTATCCTTACACATCCTGTTTCGTTGCAGCAAAAAAAAAAAAAATCAGGAAGCGAGCAAAAATGGAACAAAAAGCCGTTTCATACTTCCGATTGCCTATTCTGACGTAATTCTAACGCTCATTTCGTTTCGTGGGGCAGGAAAATTCATCGTTTTGATTGATTGAGATTTTGACACGCTCTCATTATTCTTCACCCTTCGGCTCCGTGTGCCGCTGGTTTTGCAATCGTATGAAAAGTAGCTTGATGATTAACATGATAATGATTGAATGAGGCCAGGGAACATTAAATCCAATCATATTTCACGGGCGCGTCTCTCTGCTCCTCTCTGCAGAATGAATCTGTTCGGATCCCTGTCGATTGGGGTAGCGAAGAGGGAAACCTAGCTGTTGCTAAGCGTATGTGACACATCAATTCATGAAATCGTGCAAAAAGTCCATTAATCATGCTTTTTTGCAACCTGCTCGAACGTGGTGAAGGTGCGTTGGCTGCGCCTTAGGGGGGGCGAGACACTGTCATTTTGGTGTTATGAAAAACCGAAAGGTGTCACTGGATAAAAGCTGTCTCATCGGAGAATAGCATCGTGATTTGAGCAAGTGGATCAAATTGTTGTTCGATGACTGGACGGACCCGGTCAACACAATGGTGCGGTAAATATTTAACCAAGTGATGTCTCTAAAAGATTTCTAGTAGTTTACTTTAACCATCATACTATTTTTAAGCAGTAAAAACAAACCAGACAAATTTCACCACTCCATAAACAGTTTGGGTGTTTGTTAAAATCAAATAAAAACTACATCCAGAAAGTTGAATCAAATAACTTACAGGTTTTATATGAGTTCATTTATTTTAAAGTTTAAAATTTGTACGTATTGGCTCGTTCCGTTAAGTTTAACTTCTAATAAACATTTTATTCTCATGAAAGATGTACATTCACAACCTGCGAGACTCTTTGTACGATTGACAGCAGAAACACATCGAACGATAACAAAAATATACTTTACTATATTATACTATTAACTGAAATCAGGCACTTTTACCGTGATTAAATATCGTTAATAGTAACCAATTATTATCAACAGCTCAAACATCAGCAGAAAGCTTTACATAATTCCACCGAGTGTAGTATTTTCCACAACGGAAACCGCAACGAATATTTGCATTGAGTTTGCGGTAACTTTAACCACCAATTTCATTAAAGAGCTTCGCATCGTGTTGCTTCGCAGTGAATAATGCTGACCAACATCTTTTGTTTGTGGCGCATGAAATCCTTTACAAATCCCAACCAGCAGGCCGACAGACACCGTCTTCGAGGAAATCCATTAAATTAATCCTTTTGTATCCCGTGCAGGCCATTCAACTGGACTTCAAACGGACCAGCCTCAACAACGGGCTCACGCTGCGAAGAGTACAGTAAAGTGTGTAAAAAGCGTCTTTGGTCACACAAAGAGCGCAAACCAAACCATTGGGTTTGAGGTTTTGTCAAGATTGATTTGACCATTTGACTGGCCCATCCAGTAATTGAAATCGAAGGACAAAGAGAAAACCTTTCCCTTCTCACCATGATGTCATAAAAAGTACTAATTATAGTGTTGTTGTGATTACAAAGCTATGTAATTTAAACAAGACACGACATGTTTTTTGAATAAAATGTATGACTTATATTTTATATTGAGATGCCCTCAAATTAAGGTAACATAAAATATAAACATGAAGTTAATATTCATCAACATTAATTTCTATGCCTTTTAAGCAACCATATCTATGGTTTAGTTGTATCACCCATGTAATAAAATTTTTCATCAAATTACACAAAAATTAAAAGAAGACTGCACAAAATTCTAAGAAGATTCGTTCAAATCACTAAGCAAACAGCATAATCATTTCGAATATCTCCCAAAGGAACCATTTAACTAG
>JXXA01019471.1:0-11386 GCA_000956255.1 Anopheles punctulatus
CCAACGCAACTGAAACCACCCGAAAGAAACAAATAAAATTAAAAAAAAAATGCCTCATATATGCAGATCTGTGCACAATTACGAGCGACCAACTAGTATTGGCTCAAAACCAATCAATCAATAAAGCGGTTGGAAGGTAAAACGATTCGTACGGGCACTTTCAGCAGCAGTTTTTCCACACTTTGCACTCTCGACCATGCCCGTTGGTAAATAAAAACATTTTTGGCCTTTTCTTTCGGAGCTTTTATTGAAAAACAAAAAAAAATCATAAATAAAAACCGATTCAGCCGGCAAAGTGGACACGGACTCCATTTGCGTTCGGTGATTGTGGTTGTACGTTATTGTGAAATAATAAAATAATGAAATTATCACCTTGAGGAGAGCAGCACCCTTCCTTTCCACGGAGGACAAACAAGCAGCGATTAAAGCCCGATTGGGAAGAGGACAAAGGAAGAAAAAACAAACGCACAGACGCGGAAAAGGGAAGCCCGTGTGGAAGTACTTACTTCTCGCCCGTTCGCCGATCTTGCGCAGCTTGCGAACGTAATCGGCGTGCTGGGTCGTCTCCTCGTCGAACGACGACCAGTAGGACGTTTCGTTGCCACCGATCGCCCGGTTGATCGACGTGATCGCCATCGAGCAGTCGGTGAAACCGAGGCCGGACTTTTCGTCCCACTCGTGGTACAGGTACGCCTGGATCGTCCAGTTGTAGTGGCGGTGGATTTCGCGCATCATCAGCCCGAACGCGTGGTAGTTGCCGGTCATGCGCGTCAGCGTCCGATAGTTGGGCACCTTGAGCGTGAACGCCTCGGTCAGCCCGCCGGTCGTGATCACCGGGATGCCCCAGACCGAGCTGTACCGGGAGATCGGTGCTATCACGTAGTCGCAAATCGGCCCGAAGAACACATCTGAGGTATCGGGCGCGCGCCGCAGGAGTTGGGGTTGACAATGGGAATCGTTACTTTGTGTTGTAAAAGTGCGCGGTTCGTTCCGTTTTCGGGCGTTCGGAGAGGAATCAAATCAAGCGCTATGGGAGAAACACTTCATTTGCCTGCAGACAAGATGCATTTTTACCAATAAAAATTGTTTCAAAATTCTTATCATTTCTTTTGCACTCCTTCCCCCTCAAGGGCAGGCCAAATAGCGGTAGCGTTCCTGTTAAAGCCGAAGAATGACAAGCCTCCCACCGCATCGAAGGTCATCCAGCACACCTAGAGGCGGTGTGCCGTTGTTGCTCTTGTTTGGCTGGCGCACAACATGCAAACGATCGCAAATTAAGTGCACGGTCTATAAAAAGAGCCCGTCGATCGGCTGGTCCCATCCACGCAATTGACCCTGAGACGGAATAAAATGGTCATAAATAGGACCAAAATAGCACGGGTTCGAACATGGACACCGCGGAGCGAGAACAGCCAAAGAAGTAAGAAAACAAAAACAAAAGCGAACCCTTAATTGACGACTGCCGGCGAAGGAACATCGGCCAAGAATGTTAAGGACGTTTCGGGCCGCTATGAAACGAGCCCCGAACGAAGGACGTGGAGCTGTGGGGCGGGAAGTACGAAACTCACTCCTTTTCCGAGGCCTCACTTACCCACTAGGGGGCAGGTAATTTATTGCCATTACTTTCGTGCAAGATATCATAGTGGTGTCCATTTGTATGTCTCTCGAACATGAAGAGAATGCTCGGTTGGCCTACGCAAGAAGCATGTCTATGGTGAAAGTGCGGAGAAAGTACGAGTGCACAGTGCACTTACCAGTACCCCGCCGCCCCTTCCACCCCTCAAATAGCATAGAGCGATCGTTGTGCACAAGTCTGATCGTTTTTAGAAAGGACACCCTCATACGGGCTTGAAATTTATAACCACGTGTTTGTTTTTTCACCCTCCCGGCCGCCGGAGCCGTAATCTAAATCTTCAAGTACGTCCAAAGGGAAGAAAACGAAAAAGAATGATCCCAATCGGTACTCCTGCATGTCCGTCCGCTTTTGGGCAGCGAAAGACCAAGGAAAAAGGATCGCCGGATCAATTAGCGGCGAAGATATATGCACACACACACACTGAAAGGAACAGTTACACTTTACGATATTCTTTCCCTCCCAGAGAGCACGGGAAGGTGTAATCGGATCAAAATGGCGGGATGGAAAAATAAAATCTGTCACATTGCATCCTTTCGGCAGCGAGTGCGTGGGCCCCGCTCAGAAGCATTTCACTTTTCAGCGCCTTTTTCATGTGCGCATTTTTTGTTTTTCGATCCCGATCGACTCTTATCGCCACGGGACCAGCCGGTGCGCGCATGGGAAGAAAGTAAAAGTCGCGGACGTGGACGTTGGCGGCAGCAGAATGAAAGCACGGACGGACAGAATGATATTTTCACTTCGGTTCCATCGCGGCATTTGTCACCTCGGTAATTACGTCGAAGACTGAAGCCCGTCGCATCGAGCGAGTGTTAGCCGTTCATAAAACCGAAAATGGATTTGATGGCTAGTTGCAGGCAATTGCGTACTTTCGGATTGACTTTTCTTCGTCCGGAACCCCGTTCCAGCGTTGGAGCGGGCTTGTGACGGGTGTTTAAAATTTAATTTGCCTCATTGTAGTACGCCCGAAAGCATAATGAGCGAGCATAGCAACATTGTCGGACAAGACGGTCGAGATGGTGTGCCGGCCGGCATATCTGCACTGGACACGGTGGAAGCGACCACACTGAGGTAAGATGAGATGGGAGCAAAAGGGAAGGAGAAAAAGAGACAGAGTGAAAAAGACGAGTTAAGAAACAGAACCTATAGACGATGTACGATGAAAAAAAAAATCATCCTCCAATACCGGGTGCTCTTTCGCCGGTCAGCGCCGCGCGCTGGAGGTTGGCCTTTTCGCAGTTTAACCTTCCGGCCGCCTGTCACCTTTCACTTTCACGCCACCCGACGAAGGTTTCGCGGTCGGACGGGATGATGAAACCCTCGCGACCTGTTGCTTCGGAAGGGGGGTCCGGTTTCTTCTGCTCTCCCCCTCCGTGACCTCTCCGGGGCGCACACCGTGGGCCTGGGAATTTCGGTGCGTTGCGTTTCAAAGTCCCCCGCCATCACGGCGCTCGCGCGATCGGGGTTCGGTATGTTTGGTGCGCATCCAACAAATGCTGCATGATGGTTCGCGCCAAAGATGTCGTGTCAAGAATCCGAACCGGTGGGTGAGTGTGATGCGGTTGTTTCGTAAGCAACGCTGAGAACACACGGTGCCGGTTCCGGGATAAAAATAAACGACTCGTGCATTTTGGTGTAAATTCTCGCGCTGGTTAAAAACAACCCCCCGTTCGTTATGGAAAAGTGGACCACTTGCGCGGGAGTGAGCATGGGAACACAGCGCCACCGGTCTGTTTGTGTGCTTGCTTTTTGTGATGAGGCGGAATTCAAATTAAATTAGATGCTTCTCTCAAGCGGCAACATATGTGTCGTGATATGAACTGCTGTTATGAACACACGCGAACGTATTATGCGTAACATCCGGATCTGAAAAGAGCCGAGAACCAGACGGTTTGCCTTTCATTCATGGTAGGTGGTGCTGATTGGGGTATTAATTAGCTAATATGAAAACTCCAACATGAATGATTGTGGCGTTTAGGGTGTAGACAATGCGAAACTCGCGCCGCTGGACTGGTAGACAATCAATCATTTTTTATTTTCTGTCGGCTTTGAAAAATGACCAGACTCTTAGGCTTAAGGCAGATATTTAGCCTAAAGTGACAAGTAGGCGTCTGCAACAAGTAAACCTTGTCTTTCAGTCTAATAGAAAATAGACACTGAATTTCCGAGAGTGAAAGCATTACTTTTATCCTAAAGTTTAATGAAGATCCAATCCAGGGAGTGTAATTTAAGAGTGATTTATTGTCAAATTGCGTTTCAAATATGACTTATGCAAGCTATATGGCACCTTTTGGAGCATGCATCTAACAGCGAAATTATCTTCATGCAGTTTTTTTCACTCTTCACACTCTGTGCTGCACAGGAATTGGAATGATTTACTAAAAGGCAATGCAAAACAAAATTGATACTTCATCTATATCCATAGATTTGTTTTGAAAATCTTACGCATCACGAATTCGGTCAAACCGAAAAACAATTTGTAGAGTATTAGATAAAGGAAAAAGTGTTTTCGCAAAATAATAATATCCTTTTTAAAATTAAAACAAACGCAGCGAGAGCGATTACTCGAACATAATCCTCCTGGATATAGTAAATCGATTGTGTGGAGAAATTTCCGTTCGTAGGCTAGATTGATTAGGGGTTAACATTGACCCTCGACAAGTTCGCCGGGGTCTGGGAGCAGTTTTTCAACACGGATACGCACTGAAGTGACGGAGGGTAGGCGCTTGCTGACAAATCACCAACGGGCGGCATGGTCTTTTCCTTTAACAATACACAAAACAAACGGCGACAACATAACAACACTGCGATGCCGTTACAATCCCCGTAAGCCTACGGATTCGGATCCGTCCGGGTGCCGTCGGGCATCATTAATATAGTGAAAAACGGCCCACCGATCTGTCAAAGTGAGCGAGCGCTTGATTTATTGCAAATCAATTGTCAAACTCGAGTGCCTCGATTCGCGCCACACATAACGCTTCATTTGCGAAGCAATTCGGTCGTTTGAGTCGTTTAGGGGTTTGATGGTTTTGATTGGATTGTCGTGTCGTGGAATGGCTGGAGTCACTTAGTGCTCGAGGCAGCTACTAGCCGCAGCAAACAAATCGAGTAGCGCCACAAAAACCATTCGACCGCGTTTGAATTGTGGATTTCGAGTGCGTTAGAACACGCAAATTATGCTGAGTTAATGAAGGTTTCGCCTACTGAGCAATCGGACGCACAGTCCGGTTGTTGGTTTAACGAGCATCACCGGTGCCGGCTATAAAACGGCGCGGAACCGGTTTGTTTGTTTGGCCGCCCCAATCGCGCCTACCGGGAGGAAGTTGTTTGACAAAATCTAATATCTACTTAATTCACGTCGAATGTCGCGTACCGCCGGACACTGACACCGATTTTCTGCCACTGAGGCGGGTTGATGATTGATAGTTTTTGACGCTGAAACTATGGCTTCTAATTTGACGTTTAAATTAACCGTGGTGTGTAATTACTATCACTGCGCTTGTAAGGCTCGCAGTGATAGCATTGGGATATAATTTTCTACTGAGGTCTTACAATCGTCGGCATGCACACGTTTGCGAACGAAGGTTTTCTGCCACTTCTCGATTTGATTCCAAACGCAACGCACTCCGGCCCGGCCAACCCGGGTAACGATCCTGAAATTCGCACCTGGTTTGCGCGTGAGAAAGATATCGAACGCTCCGAGGGCACCGTACGTCGACGAGCACTGCGTGTCGCGGTGGTCGATTTCGATGCGAAACTTCTGCAGTAGGCCACCCGGTGCGGTTACCACCCGCGTGGCCATCTCGATCACGGGTAGCACCGTCGACAGGATGCGTATGTCCCGCCGCTTGTTCGGTTGCTTCGGCAGCAGGATCGCAAACTTAAGAAAGTTCCCCTGCGTATCGGGTTCCGTCCACGCACCACGATTCGTGCCACCGCCGGTGACGTTTACTCTGGTGTGCTCACAGTCATGGCTCGCTCCGCCGCCGACTAGATCGCGCGCGGTACGGTTCACAAAGGCTCCGTCAGAGGGCGCCGGCGGTGGCGTTGTCACTTTGACAGCTGGTGTTAGTGGCGCAGCGAATCCGGGAGCACGTAGACTGTCGACGACGCTTTGATGCCGGTAGCTGGTGCTATTGACCAGCGCAGGAGTCGACGAAGACGATGGGGCGGGCACGTCGATGGACGCCCGCACCAAGGTTGTCCTGTCGTGTCCGGGGACGGTACTGGCAAGCACAACTAGCAACATCACACTACACCGCACCGCAGCACGTCCCAAATCGTTTGCTCTGACAGACATGCTGTGCGGTTGTGATGATATTAGCCCTTGCCGCCTTCCGGGATGGCTAACGCTTCGGTCGGTTGGTGTATTGGTGTCAAGGAACACACTATGTCACTGTAACTTCACCGCGTACCATCGTGGTAGAGAAACGGCCTTATCCCATCACAAATGCCTCACGTTCGCTTGCACGGACTACTCACAAACACTTCGCAACACATTGTGCGCGACGCTATTATACAGCCACATGATAACCCTTACTTTCGATGAACCATGGATTGGGAGCACTTTCGTTTGCGTTTTACTTCACCGTAGAAATAACCGTACCGATTCCAAGCACTCGCTACGATGGGAAGACTGAGCGCACCGATCAGACCTATCGGCGCGAACGTTTATATCGTACGCTTCACTGCTTCACTGCACACCAATTAGTGGTTGATTCCACGACACGAAACACACGCGCACAATACTTATGTCACTGTTACACTAGCAGACTCGCCAACTGACACTGCTATCGGTACTAATGCTGCTGCTGTCATTAGCGTGTATACCACCGGTACGCACTGCTGTCGTCGATGCTGCTGCGCCTGTCGACCAAAAATAATACGATTATGGAAGAGGGCTCCGCTCGACGTCACCGCACCGAAGCGGACTGCCGAATTTTAACGATCGTCACGGTTGGCTGGAAATCATCTGGTGGTGGGATTCTTGATCGGTTCCTCCTTGTTTCGTTTTCGGTTCGGCACCGACCACTTTTGGACCACCTCCACTGGAGTGAGTGGATCAATAAAACGCAGACTTCCGTTGCGAAGCAGCAACAAATGTTAAAATCACATCCAAACTATTTGCGAAGGATAATGAAGCTAGTAATATGATAGCTGTATCATAATTACTAGAAGAAAGGAGATACGTTTTGGAACTAAAAGATTAAATTGTATAATGTTGATTACGATTCTTGTGAAAGTCTGCTTTTTCAAAGCCGTAAAACTAGAAACGAACTATATATACTAAACTAAGATGAAATACTTTCCCCGTAAGCTCTTTCAATGCTCGCAACCCTTGAGAGCGATCTCATGCACGTCGACGTACTTCGAAAACTTCGTTTCGTAACATTTTGACTGATTGCTTTAGCGACCAGGGGCGCCAGAGGTCACAAGGTACGGTTTTATCATAATTTGATCCAACAAACGCACACACACACGCATGAGCGCGCTGGAAATAAAATTAAAAACCCCAAAAAAAATCCATCTCAACGTTCGAATCCCACTCATTTACAAACGACAGTTGCTTATTTGAAACCGCACGCTGCTGCTGCTAGCCGAGATCGTTGCGTTTTCATTTTTTGTTGCTCCGACGGCTAATGTTCGCGATTATGTCGCGACTTTGGTGTTTTGTTTTTGCAATGTATCTCCCCCCACGGCGTACCTTTGTGCTTTTGATTTTCCGTTTTCACAAGTTTTGTCTTTTGTCGGCTTTCGCCGTTATAGACGAGATGTGGTTTTTTCTTGCACGATTTTTTAACGCTTTAAATTTAGCCGATTTGTATGCGAACGTTAAATATCGGAAAAGTCGTTTTTAATTAAAATAATTATAGAAATAACCGGAGAAGCGGACAACAAAGCATAAAAGATCCATCAGCTTAAACATACATACTTGAAACATATTGCTAAGTGGCGGATACTGGAAGAACACTACTGCTACCGAGTAGCACGAAGAAAATCACTGGATCGATGCTTAATTTATGCAGCGTTCTTAATTTATGCTCCTTTTCAATGAACACATCATTCAAGCATCCTGTTTGCCTGGTTTAAAATTCAGCAAGAAACTTGCTCGAGCGTTCGAACTGTTCGACCTTCTTCAATCAATTTCGTCGTCAGTTGCTGTAACGCGTAGCAAGCTTAGCAAATTGCAACGACGCCCTTTTTCGCGCCATCTGAAATTGATGAGCAAGGCCGCCGATAGAGAGCAACGCTACCGAGTGACCGGAAAAGCGGTGGAAATTTTTTTTTGTCTTTCGATCGTCTTTCGAGCGGCGCTGAATAATGAGGATCGTAACTCAGCAGCTCCGGGTCGGCCACCAGAGGGAGCCATGTGTAACGCGTTTGATATTGAAATTCGCTCGATTTTTTTGGCTCAGTCCAATCCGCTAATAAACGTCCAATGCAGCACTTGGTACGTAAAACAAACGGTTTATGACTTTTTTATATTTTGATTTATATTCGCATCATGCGAAGATTCGTTCGGTGCTTCACATTTAGGTTAGTTTTCATACATTCTAAACTAACACACAAGAAATCGTTAATATCAAAGTGGTCAAAGCGGCATCGAGTGATTCGACCATTAGGCACAGGCTCGAAATGCCAAAACCAAAAACCGTCGATAATAAATTCAAAACAAAAAGTTAACGCAAATTTTATCGAGTCTTCTGGACCAGATCTAGAGAACGATTAATGTGGAAAACCACGGTTTACGGATGCAGAGCCTTATTTAAAAAGAGGCAAATTCCCGGACAAAAAAGCAAATGAAACAAAGCAAAATAAAACAAACACAACCTAGCAACGATTTCTCCATGAAATCACCTGCATTTGCATTTCTTGCGTTGCTACTCATTTTCGATGCCACATTTTATGGACCTCGAGCGATCATGTGCACCGGTTCGGGGTTGTCTTTAACGATCCCGGCAAAGGTCACCGGAAAGCTTCGTGCACTCTTTTCTTTCGGCGGAGGGTGTTTGCGTTTCATTTGCGCACGGCCGAGGGGGAGCTGGGGGTTGCCAAAGATACCGTGAAGATTTCCCCGGAGCAACTTAATAAAAACGCGCGGCACCCGAGTTCACCGAGCTGAGTGTGGTGCAGATGACAAAATTTCTATCAAAGACCAAACGACGATACAGACGAGGCCGGTGTTTGACGTGTTTGCTGCTGACCGTCGGTTGCTTTGATTCCGTTGCTAGGATGCAGGATGCAGCATCCATACCCTTGAGGGGGCAGTGATAGATGCTTTTTTATTCTTTTATTTGTTAAATGTTTCAAAGTGTATTGTTGTTCTTCCTTTAGGAAGCGAAACACTAAATGCAGAAGAGATGTAGAATTAATTGTTTGTTTATTTTAAACTCAACCAACCTGCAGCGAACTTCGTTATATTGACAAGCACAACTTTATATAAAAAAAACAATCAAAAACCAAAACAATAAAGCGTGCGATCGGAGCATTCGAAGGATAAAATTAGCCATGCTGTCATGCTATCGGGCGCTATCGCGAGTCAAAATTAACACGGCCCGCACTCGTGACCCGGTGGGCCGTGGGCTTTGACACCGAACAGGAATATCCTGTTGTGGGGCCACACTGTTGTGCAACCGCAGTTCGCGCAAATGGACAGATGACACCGACGGCGGGGTTTGCGAACCAGACACGCCACTCGAGTAGCCCAAAATTTACAAAAAAAAAAAACAGTCACCAAAAAACACGAACCCCATCCACCCGGCTGGGCGGCACTATAATACGCGAGCCCGACGAGCCTAATCGCAGAACAATCTTGTTTCACTTTCAACCGAAGGCCACCGGAACAGGTTTCGAACGCACGTTCCCCGGCCGCAGGGAAATATTTGTTTTACCAATTGATCATGACCATTAGGCCCTGGGTGGAAGGTGTTTGTTATGGGATGTTTTGCCATGGCCCGGGAGTATTCCACGCAGGATCGTTTGATTCACTGCATAACCCAATCCCCCTTCCCCATCCCAAACCCTCCCAAATCAGCATATTCAACAGTGCACGAAACGAGTTTTCCGTTGCCGGTGGGAGTGTTGCCAGATCTTATCTACGATATAAAATTGGGCCCCGAAATGGTCGCGAATGGGTTGCGCGCTTCATCGCGGCTAGCCAACGGCGATCGAACCGAAAAATGGAGATTTTACGTTCAAGTTTCGGAAACTGGAGCTACCATTCGGCGTGGGCTATTAATAGGTAACGGGCCCGCCGACATGGATCCCCCGGGGATGGTGTGCGCAAAAAAAAATACTAACAAAAGGTGCAGAAAACTATCCCCCGGTCCGCCACTGGATGACACATCCGTGAACCGGTGACATTTGTCAGCGCCGCGATGGGGTTGTTTGTTTAAAGATGTTATCGTGGCGTATAATTTTCTGGTTGACAAGCGCTACGATGCCTAGATAGGGAGATTGGAGGGTTGCAAGCTACAATAAAAACAGAAAATAAAAACCGGAGCAACCAATACGCTTTTGAGTCTCCGACGAACCAGCGCCGACACGGGTGACAAACATTAGGGTGAATTATGTGGAGGATAATTGATTTTTTCTTTGGCTCCCACCGCTCGGAACGATGAAGCGATTGGCGTGGAAACGGATTGAGACGATAATTTCATTGATTGGCGCGCGGTTTAAGTCCGGTGTGCGAATAACTATAATCAACTCATGGCAAAATGGCAAGTTAATTAGTAACGTTTTTCGGAGGTGCTTTTTAACACGAAACCTCCCTATCCCTCCACGGAACACATGTTTCAATGCCGATGGAATGGCGAACGAAAATCAATCATACGAAGTGGGTTTATTTATTTTAATTTAATTTCCGTTCCGTCAGTAGCTGCAGCAAACACCAAGCCTTACAAAAAAAATCGAAATTTAGGCCCATAAAGCATTTTGGGCATATTTTGCATACGAAGATTAGCATACGACTTGATAAACAAAAAACGTTAGGAAATCGTTGCAAAATTCGTGAGCGATTATTTTAGAGCCCCGGGTGTTTGGGTTTGTTTTAGGCTTCTTTGGTGCGTGAGACAGACACTAAAATTAGGGGCTTATTTAAAGCCACCTCGGCCACCTTCTCCTTATAGTAACGTAATCTGCAGACGCAGGTGGGATCTTAAAATGGCATAAGTGGCACATAAACGGAAGCATAGAAAATGGGCAAACAAAAAAAAACCAACGTGTATTTTTAGTTCATCCCTGGTGGAGTGGCCACACAATTTGCATAAAATGCACACAAATTCACCTAATGGTGTGATAAATTCGCCGGTTCAACGTTTGAATTCCACGGCGATAGGCAGCCCCACAGCACCATCGACAGGCCGATCTTTACTGTCAATCTTGTTGTTCCAGCGGCACCACGTCACCGATCGTGCGCGGATCGATTTGATGGGGCCGGATCGGTAGATATCGGCTAATTTGCGGGTCTAGCTGCCAGATAATGTTCTTATTTGGTTTTTTTATCACCACCCTCGTCGGCGAAGCTTTTGCTCGTGAAAACATATTGGGAAACGAGCGCGGCTCGTGCTGCTTGTACGTGATTTAATTAACGCGTGGTACTGGAGCTACCTTCTCCCTGCACACTGGTCCAAGCAACGGTCACAGTGTGGAGCGGTTAAAATAATTTCGTTTGACTAATACTAAATAGGGAAATTTGAAGAAAACAATCCCTGACCCATTTTTATGCGATACAATAAAACGCTAAATAACGAA
>JXXA01019475.1:0-11634 GCA_000956255.1 Anopheles punctulatus
TATAGAACTCGATTTCGAACGAAACTGAAATAATGATATAAACAAAAGAAAACCCTGATTTTTTAAGTTTTTTTAATGCAAGTGTAGATGTTATTCTTTTCTTTGATTCGAAAATTGTTACAGCAAAATAATTATAAGCAAGTATAGTATGTTTTGTATGTATATATATATAGTTTTCTTTATAAACAATCGATTCGTTTTCTCCTGATGTGTCAGGCTGTTGCCCTCCCTTATAGCTTTGTATATCATGCGCGCTTACCCTAGATGTTTGCTCTCTCTCTCTCTCTCTCTCTCTCTCTGACTTTCTTTCTTGACTTTGCCTCTAGATCCTGCACAATTGGTGTAAGTTTCCGTCCCTGTCAAGCGCTTCAATTTCTTCCTATCAATAATACCACGCTATCATCACCATCCCACTTTTTCTCTTGCCCCTTCCCAAGCATCAGCTGTTCCCGCAAAAATGGGGAAACTCATTTGGCGATGCTAGGTACGGGAGCAGCGTTGGGTGCGTAATATAAAACAAGGTGTTTTGTTGTATCGAGTGGTAGAAGGGAGAGGAAGAAATGGACCTTCTTATTAAAAAGTTACCCTGATTCACTCGCTAACCGCTTTCTTACTCGCTAACAAAAATCATGTCACATACTTGTACCTATCATCTCTTATCTCCTCGCTCTATCACGCTATCACTTTTCCGTTCCTTTTTTCCTCATTTCTTCTCTCAAACAGCGAAGATGTGGTTGCTGTCTGTTTTGATGATGATGCTTTCTGTGTATTTTCATATGTGTGTACGAAACACGTGCATGCCTCTTCATCATCAAAACCATCTTCCGAAACAAACGATATAGAAAATGCAATCGTGTTTCCCACCTATTGTCACACTAAAATGATGGTGGTGGTGGTGGCGGTGGTGGTTGTGGGTTGCTGTTACTGTTGTTGATGTATTTCACATCCACCGTATGCTCACATCATATATTCAAAACACACGAGAAGAAATTAAAAGAAAAATTCATCGAACGGATAATTAAAAGAGTAATACAGAACAGAAATCTGGCATCGTTGATTTGTTGGTTTGTTGTGTTCCTTTTTTCTACATCTTCAAACTACACGATTTGTTTGAACTGCTGATGCTGCTGGTGATGGTGGGTTGGTATCGTATCAGTGTCGTGCAAGGAAATATCCTTATGCGCGCTGATTTACACACATCCATACAACACGTATACACATACACCCCATTTGCACAACATAATAAAACAGTGTATAATTGTAGAAAAAATGAAGTATCTCAAAAAAGTAGTATCGATTTTTACAAACTATTATTTACTCTTCTCATTCGTTTTCCACACACATTTTATGACTTTGCCTTAATTTCAACGCTTACTTTGCTAGCTTTCAATGCAGTCACGAGCGAATCACATGCACACATATATACGAATCATCTTTATCGGGAGGGCGATGATTTTACATTGCGTTTTGTTCTCTTTCTCTCTTTTTGATGTTATACTTAATCGTTTTTCTCTGTTTCGCTTTATACAAACGCATCCTATATAGCCATCGTATTTCCTTTTTCCAAACTTGCCAAACGCCACTGTTTTGTTTTACTTTTTTTTCTTACTTTGCAATTACAAGTAGTGTTGCTTCCGCCACTTTTCCGTCATTTTTTTCGTGCAAAACGGTGTTGTTGGCTCGTTTAATTTTTCCACTGTCTGTCTCGGTCGCTTGCCTACCGGTCTACTACTGGTATAATATAAAGACGTGTTGTGTTTTGAAATTAATATTGATCACAATTGAAATGCGTCGCGCCACCCTGCTGCTCCTCTTGATGCTGCATCTGCCAGGCGGGTTGTTGCTGACGGGTTGTGGGCGTTGTACCACGGACCGCTGCTGTTAAGGGCCCACCGCCATCATCAACCCATCCTGCCCATATCATGTACATCGCGTTTTTCCCTCTTCCATCTTCGCACACGCACGAACAGACACACACATATGCACATTACGTCGTCATGGGAAAAAGGAGGTTAATCGCCATCGCGCGAGTTTGTTGAAGATCATTCGTTTCTCTGCTACTACTCCGTGTCTTCCATTGCCACAGCCACTGTCCCCTTGCTCCTTGCTTCTTGCTCCTTGCTCGTTCCTCCGTGCTCCTGCTGCTTCTTCTTCCCATTCGCAAGATGACACCAGCAAAGTAGTCGTCATCGTTTGATGCTGCCATCGCTTGCAGCATCGTATACACGCACACTCACACACATGCAGTCGAAGGGTCACACGGAGAGATCCTTACTGATTTATCCATAGCCTACTAATTATGAAGATGAGTGGGGATTGTTGTTGGTTTTTGCACTGTTTTGTCGTGTGTGGGTTGTGTAGTTATGCTAATTTGATAAGGTACTGAGTGTGTACACACACGTGCACACATGTATAAGTGCACACATCCTTTTTCTCCTACTTCTCACAAACTTTCGCCTTAAAAACAAATATCGTAGGAACTCTCTGCTCTATCTTTTCGGGACCATTTCGCACTCAAATTACTCTTCTAACGCGCGCACTGCACACATTAACACACATACACAAACATACGCATATACGTTTCGATGGCATTTTAAAAAGGACTTTTCTCTTATCGTGACAGGAGCGCGGTGGGGTGAGGGATTAGATGAATTGTAAAACACAACGCACACATTCACTTCCTTTGTTTGGCTGATTTTCGGGAGATGCTTGAAATGTGGAAAATTGGCTTGTTTCCACAGTAAGAGACTGTTTTAACCGCGCACTTACGCACACATGCACACACACATACACTCACTCATATACAACACAGGCATACGCGCTCGCACTTGTTTAGCTTTGTTGCTTTGTACACACAGGAAAAGGTATTCCGTTTGTCACCGCCAGGCTTCGTTTTGCTGCTTTTGCTCTCATAAGCACAACACGACGCACATGGCCACTTTCACGCCCAATACGCGACGCACTGAAGAAAAAGCAGGATCACAGTAGTATTTCCTTCCTCTAACTCTCCCAGCAGCAGAACAAACACGCACAAACACATAAACACGATTAGGCTCCATTTTCCCAATTTGGGAAGAAAAAACAGCACAGGATTCGCATCCTGTTTCTTTAACAGCTGATGGTGGGGGTTGGGGATTCGCTGAACGTTTTCACCCGGTACATGCTGATAGTGAGGGAAAAATGTCGATGATCATGATGTCGATTTCCGCCGTCTTCTCACCACGCTTACGAGCTTAACATTGGGTGCGCACTTTGTTGTTGACAAATTGGTTCTCCCACGGGAAGTACTGCTGGGGTACGTTTGCAGCGGCCGATGGGTAAAAGTTGCTGTGCTGCTGCTGCTGGGCATGATGTTGTTGCTGCTGCTGCTGGTATCTGGCGAGATTTTGCTGCTGCTGGTGGTTTAGAAACCCGGCAGCCCCGTACGGTGGGCTTAGCGGAGGACTAGTCTGTCCGCTCGACGACGAACTCATGCTGTTGCTGTGACGCTGCTTCGCATAATGATGATGGTGGTTGTTGTTCGATTGGTTGTGATTGTACTTGTTGTTATGGTGCTGCTGACCCCCCGTGGACTTGCCACCGCCGTTGTTGTGCTCCAAGTAGTCCATCATGGCACCAGCGCTACCATTGCCGCTGTCTACCGATGACACGGACAGATCCAGTCGGCCGACCCGATCCATGATGAACTCATCGCATGCGCTGCTACCGGTCGAGTCCAGATCAGATGATGGGCTCGCACGGCTCTGTGCCGTATCGTACAACACGCAGATCGTGCCATTCTCTCCGATCCGATACGACACCTCATCCGGATCGATCCAGATCGTCAGCTCCAGGGGTAGTAGCTTCCGCAGCACGACCGTGTTCAGCCCAACCGCGTGGCCCGCTTTCTCGATGATCGGATCCATCTTCCCGTTGATGCGCAGGCAGCGGAAGCCGGACCCCTTCGTGGGCACATCCGGGTACCAGTGGCACTGGAAGTGACGTGTCAGGATCTGCTCCAGCGAACCCTTGAAATGCTGCAGCTGGCTCTCCGATAACTGATTCGCCTTGCGCATACGCAGCAAGTTCATCAGGAAGTCTGCCGCCGAATTCACCTCTATCCTCATGATCGAATACGGAGGGGGAAAAAGGTACGGGGGATGAATGTCACTGGTCCGTAACGGCTACTAGGATAAGTTTGCTTCGTCGTCCTTCGGTTGCTTCTTCCGCTTTTGTTGGCGCGTTGTTGCTGCGTTCGTTAACACCTTTTTCGTGAACAGACGTGGTACTGTGCCGCACATTCAAAGCCTGGCCGGGGAACTGCACGATACGTACGTAAAAGCACGCACACACACACAACACACACTGGACGACTTGGATGTTGCGTAGCCTTGTGCGTTGTTACTGCTCAATGGCGAAGGCAATTAACTCGCAACGGCGATGATACGACGGACGCACGATGAAACGCGTCGCAGCATGTACGGCACAGAAAACGATACGTGGAACAAACACTCACTGTCGAGCTGCTTCTTCTTCACGATGCGGGACTAGAAAGGCAAGCAGTTCAAGCTGGTGGAAAATCCAATGGCTTCAGTGAAAAATGCAACGCAATAGCTACGACCGCACACACAACCACACATGCACGCACGCAATACGCGCACCCCGAACACACTACTACTGGCGCAGATGGTTTTTGGTTTCCTCTACCCAGGGGACGATGATGACGTTGTATGCGTGTCTCGAATCGCGTCGCGTTCTAGTGTGCGTGCACGATGCGTACAATTTTGCTTCCTGCTATACACCGCCACCAACACAGCTATACTGGCTCGTCAAAGATGGTGGCCTGTTAATTTTCGCCTTCTTCTTCCTCGCTCGCGCTTGCTGGGGTCGTTCGCTTTCACGTAATTACGTCGAGCCACCGAACTCACGCACTTTTTGACGAAATTAAACGTGATGGTGTTTGATTCACACACACGGGAACACGCAAACAGGAAACAAGAGACACGGAAATAGTGACGAGAACGTTGCAATACGGTTCTTACACAGCGTAGCGCTGGGGCTTTTGCTGACGAAAAGCTGGACTGTATAGCATTAGAAGGAATATCTGAACCACGAAAATTAGCGATTGTCGTTGGGTGAGTTCGTGATCGTCGCTGTTGTCGGGGAGAGTTGGTTTAGCTAACACCAACAGCTGCTGCGCCTGCTTACACACACAACTCGTTCGTAGGGAAAAATCACAAGATGTTTTCACCCCTCGGAACAAGGACTGCTTTGTTCTCTATTTTGTAGTGGTATTGAATCACAATACAGAAGCACACGATTGCCGCTTTGTCGTCACTCCGTGAATACGGATAGAAGAGCATACAAGGTTGTGATGGTGTGATAACCTCGTTTGCGCAGATGTTAGAAGAACGCAAAACTGGACAGATTGGTTGGACGAGATCGCATTCAACTTGCGTATGACGGGTGTTTTTCTGTACACACACAGGCTTTCCTCCACTCGTAGCTCAAATCACTGCTGTGCTAGCTCTTATGCGCACTATCAGCCGTTCTCGTTATTTTCGCGTTCAGCCGAAGCAGGAATCGAACCTTAGGTTGCTGATCCGCGTGTACTAAACAAAGACCCAACTCTTAAAATCTTACGCAGCAGCGCGACGTCCCTCTCCCTTCAAACTTTGTCTTGTTTTGTCGCAGACAAGAAAAAGAAGGCAAGCAAGTACAACAATAAACAAATGTCAAAATTATCATTTTTGAATTCTCATCAACCACCTAGCCGCCATTGTAAAAATAATGTAGAGCGACAATGAATGAGAGAAATTTCTCGTGTGAGCAGGATGCAAGAAATGAGAATTCCATACCATTGGTCGACGGGAAAAAGAGATGAAAAAAGAGAACACGACATGAGAGACTTTTCCCACGCACTACAGGCAAGACATACGATATTTACTGGTCAGATTGTGGACACATGATCACAAAATCCGTCATCGGCTGACAATCTCTTGTTTGTCATCAATGGGGACTTCAATAGGGATTTATTATAGCATAATAATATTCTTTTTACATAAGAGGATGAATATTGAACCAATTTCTAATTCACCTTGCAAGCTTCCGGTAGTGATATTACACATGAAACATTCACAAGTTGTTGATGAATCGCAATCGATCAAATGTCAATGAAATACACTCGATTAAAAGTTTCACAACGAATTCAACGAATTAAAATAGGTAAAATTCCGAATATGTTCGTTTTTACAAAATTAAAGTTCTTCTGAACATGCTTTCTTCAATTTCATAGATTTTTCAGAACTAGTTTTTCCCACATAAATAATAAAAAGTTCATTATTTTGGACAGTTACGACAGTCGCATCTACCATAGTGTCACGATAATTGCATGCAAGTTCGAATAGCAAAGCTAATTTTGATATATTTTCGAACATGTGGCAATCGGTTTGTCCGGCATTGAAATGCTACCCGACTCTCTTGGTAAACAAAAATAAAATATATACAACAAACACGGGTGACGCTTTCAATTAGGGTAAACTTTTAACCCGAAGTATAAAATAACTGACATCAAATTTTAACCACTTCTAAGAAAATAAACGTAACAAAACAGGGATATAGGCGTAGAAAATATTAATGAGAATCCTGCTCGGTAGGAACTTCAATATTACACGAAACAGATTCAAGGGTCAGACTGAAACTACAGGTGAATGTTAGGTCTCATTATAGCTCTCACTCTTATACATTATTTAAATTAATTTTTACCTATTCTTCCCTTGAATATTGTCCCGAAATTCAAGAAAAAAATAAAACCCGTAAATGCAACATTTTGTTTTTCCTTCGTGGTTTATAATACCGAACATATCCATTTTCCAGAACAGATTTTGCTACACTCTAAACAATGAGCATTTCATACTGACTTCATAAAATTACATGTTGCCATTTACCGAGAGCTTAGGAGTTTAAGCAAAGCTTCTCTTATTCTATAATAGCTTTAACAGACTTTTTTTAATCATATTTAATGAAAAAATACCGAAGTAATTTTACCGAGTTGAATCGTACGCAGAATTATTGTTGGAATAGCACAACAATTAGTGTATCGATCCGGTTCAGAATAAAACTCTCGGAAAAAAAAACTTTTATCTTACGAAACCCAAAAAAACTTATGTTTACGGTAACAAGTGTAGTAAAAACATTTTAATGATGACATTTTGTCAGAATCGTAGATTTTTTTTCATGAACACACTATACAAACTCATTCATGATTGGCATCATAACCCTTCTCATTTTGAGATTTAAGAAAGGAAGATATCCAAAACCCTATCTTTGTTCCAGTTTTCCAGTTCCCAAACCACCATAAATTTATATCAAGCTTATTTTTGTTCTCAATTTACATCAAAAATTTATTAAATTAGTCTAATTGACTATTCTTGCTTAGCGGAAAAATTGACCATTTTAGACGTTTTGGTGGAAAATTTTAGACGTTAGAAAATTCAAATCTCATACCTAACTTACTATGTACCTTCGCGAACTTTGAAAAAAAGTTGTGTAAAAGTAAAATGGAAGCTCACAACACCAATTTAAAAATGATTTAATATTGGTATCTTTCGAAAAAATGCCTGTTTACAGTTTTTCATTAGGGACACATAATTAAGGTACAATTTTACAGCTTATCCTTCTCATTCTGCCGAAACACTGGCATATCATAGGTCGGGCTTAACATTTTCAGCTGTTTTTTCAACGCTCCTTCCATTCCATTTTACAACAAAATTATAGTGTTCCGTTCAATCTGGTACCCCCGATTATGCTCGGTCATGTTTGTATGCAATCTCTAATGATGATAAAAACATAAGTCATTTTCCTTGAAGTTGCTACTCTGCAAGGTAAAGCCTGCCGTCTTATTGTCTTATTAGACTGATTTTACCACCTTAGCAAGGGGAGACATTTTGTTGGCGAAAGACGATCCAGGTGGGATTGTGGCACCGGACGCCGGAAATGAAGACTGGAAAATGAACTAGCTATTAGTTCGCCGACTTTTACAATAAAATAGCCGGAATAGCCACCTACACTCAGCACAAAACTTAGTGCCAGAACACATGTTTGTGCATTATTGATAACTGGCAAATCATGGAAAAATAATTCATTTTAAGATCCGTTTCCAAGTAAGTTTTCCAACTAGGTAGAACAGAAATACATTATTTATTAATTTAATAATACTGGTTATGGCAAAAACACGCATTACACAATAAAAAAAGCAAACAAATATTGGAATAATTAGACGGCTTTTAATAAATGTTTAAAAATGCACACACAGAAACTAGAGGTGATGTAGTTCCCTTCGTCAGTCACTGGTCACTTATCACTTTTAAACAATCATCGGGTTCAACAGGTTATATTTCCGGTAGTATATTAATATTTTTCTCTTTAACTAAACTTGAGCTTTTCTGACATTAAAAAAAATTAATACACCATCGTACTAGGTGCATTCGAGATGTGCATCTACTAAAAGTTTCCCTTTGAGTCGGAAGGTTGTTCCATTTAAATTCAAGCAAATGTACATTCAACTAATTTACCATTAATAACAACTTAAGGTCGTAGCAGTAGCGTGAATTGGGTCGACGTTATTTTTATACAAAACTAACCCTTGCTTCCACGCTGGTTTCAGGGACGAACCGATTCGTGTGACAAAATGTTTACCATCAATATGTACCAGCAAAAGCGGCGATTACCACTAACAAATATAGCATAACACTCACCTTTGCGATGGACACTTTTGCATTTAGATTTTCATGCGCCTTCGTCAACGAATTGCAACATGCATTCACCTGACATTTTAACCTCCCCGTGGAAGAGCTTGTCCTGTCGAAGGACTGCTTTCAACAAAACAAATTAACACAATTATTACACTGCACTGGAATTTTTCTTTTCTGCGGCGCGCGCACACACACACACACACATACACACGGAGAAACATCCAATTTTCGTACAAATTCGATTGGCACAAATTTCTACTGACTATTACACAATAATCGCACCCGAAACTGGCTGATAAGAACAAACTGCACCTCTTAACTTCCACATCTTTTTCGACGCACGCAGAGAAATCACTTTTTTCGTTTCCTTCGCGTTGTGAGCTGCTGCACACGACCGCTTACAAAGTGGGTACTTCCTAAACGTGCATCATAGAACTCCGGAAACCGTAAAAATATGCATTAGTGTTGCAAACCTTGTTAAATATGTATCGGAAAACTTCTTTCACAACAAAACAAAACAAAGCCTCCCGTAAGTAAAAATTCGCGCACAAAACACTTTCTTCTTCCTCTTTTTTTAGGTTTCCAGTCGTCATGTCCATAAATGTCAAACTCCGTTCGAGAAAAAACGTAATAATTCGCCGATTCGGTTGTACACATTGACAGTTTACAGCATATTTCGAGCAGCAGTTTGTCAAATATTGTTACAAAAACTATTCCTTAGATCTACTACACTTCTCCTAGCGGTAGAACATATAATCGAATATTTAAGGAGAATAACATGATCAGAAAATGATCATTTTTATGACAGAGGCGACTCAATCAAGGTGATCCTTCGAATCCTTCAGTAAATAAACTGAATCGTGGCTCGATGCAGGTATGCTATTAATTTTACTACTCCAATTAAATACTAAAGATAGTACTTTTAATTGGGACGGTTAAGTAAACGAAAATAAATGCAAAGCATCGTGCTTATTTCGTTTTTTAGTTTTGCTAGCTTCCGCAAAAAGAGCAGCAATCATTAGACCAGTATCCGTTTGTTTTCCTATCATCCGCACGTATCATTATCGTTGTTGTTTCTCGTGCGTGTGAATGCGGAAAGTCTACCTTCCGGGCGCTTTATGATATGACTAAGAAATACATTCATTATCAAAATACTGGAATGCTACGCACGTGTTTGATGTTATGTAAAGATGTGTGGGGCGGTCATGAAATGCAAAATCATCAATGGTTTGAATATTCACAGCCAACCTAGCGCCCCTGAGGCAAACGACGGCAATAGTTTACAGGAGTCCTCAAGAATAATTGCACATATGATGATTGAAAAGAGGAATCCAAACCATTCCAGATGTGCTTCGTTGGACGATTGTTGTTAGCGTCAACAAGCCTCGTTACCTTTTATGCAGGATGGATCCGCGGAAGCGGGCACGTGCTTTGGTGTAAACAACACTTGCACCGAATTGTTTAATAAGTGGAGACAACAAAGCTGAATAAATGTAACCGAATGGCTTAAAGCCAGAGAATGAGGGGATGGAGATGCTCTCCGAATGGCTAGAAGGTACATTAAGATGGTACGAATGATATGCATAATTTCCAAATAACGTTTCTCAATGTCTCTATTATCAGCGGAAAGATGTTTTATACATGATTACTATGTAGAATCCAGTAGAACCATGTTACTACATTTAATTAATATGGCAAAATAAACACTGAGACACGTTGTATTCAAATTGCTGAAGAATAATTTTCTTTTGTTTATTTCATGGCCAGTGTGTAACCATGGGTTTTGTTCCATGTTCGCCAACGGTAATTGTTGGATCCTTTCGTCGTGTTAGCATTTTTGCTACCCCAGCCTTTGCTCACCTCTTCTGCCATTCACTTAATCCTCAGGCGCACTTCAGTGTTATGTATATTTATATGTATATATATATATAGCTTTTAAACTGTACATATTCTAGAGTGGTACTATTGCTATCCTGTTCCTGAATGCCCCCTGAAAATGGCTCATATGCTAGGTAGTGAATACGCTAGCACTGTTCCTAAATACGTATAACTTGCTGTATGTTTCCCTAGCGGGCTTGTTCTGTTTCGTCTGTTGATTTTATATAGATATAGATATAGATATCTCTCTCTATCTCTCTCTCTCTCTCTCTCTCTTTCGCTAAGGGGTTGGAAGAAAACAGCATGTTCGTCCAGGCGCAACACAATGTTTCCGTTCCTGGTGTCTTAGTACGAACTATAAAACTTAGAGCATAAAATCACAATCATTTCGGTGTCGTACAGAAGCCGATATCTGTCTCCTTTATGGTTGATCTTTGTTTGCATGATTGATTAAAACTAAACTAGCGATGGGTGGGTGGCCAAATACATCCATGCACGAAAATTTTAGCCATGGTATAAAATTAAAAAAAAAACAAAAACATCTTGTAGGTAAAAGAAGCGCCGAAAGAAAGCCTATTCCACCGGCAATACGTCCAAACCCAGTCCAATTACAGTTTATGCTTATCCAATACGAACTGTTTCACCTTCCTCTTGGTAGTAAGGTAGAATGAGTTTAACGTGTATTAGGAAAGTGAGAAAATAAAGATAAAAAACGAAACTGCAAGCAACAGTCTAGACAATTGTTACATTTGCACAATGAAACGAATATGAGCCCTTTTCCCGCTACCACCATCCCGTTTTTACTGTTGGCTGTTATGCTATACTCTAGGCGTATAAAAAAGAGGTACTAGAATAGATGCTATTGCTTATTTTATGGGCTTCACGTAAAATAAATAAACCTTACCTGCGGTAGTGACGATTGCATTGGGGCTTGTGGGATGATGGTGTATATATCGCTTTGAGTTTGTGGCGTGTGCTGTGTTTGTTCCAAATTGGAACCGCGCGTAAGATTTGGGTGGGGGGA
>JXXA01019488.1:0-10714 GCA_000956255.1 Anopheles punctulatus
AGCTCCACCAGATACATTATCCAAGACTTTATTTATTACTTATTCTGTATGTGTTAAACATGTCTTCAAGCAAACTATAGAAGGTTGTACGTCACTTTTATTTGTAGCTTGCTTATTGGTTTGTATAGTTATTATGCTGAAATATACGCCGGATTCACCGAAAGATTATCCGACGTCGAAGTTATAACAGCAATTTGAACCACTAATTGAGGAAGGGTAAGGATGAACCAAACTCTCTTTGCATTCATATGACATTCATATTGTAACTCTATGCCTCCTACTGGTATTGTAACTGGTAACCTCTTAACTAGTATCTATGTAAAAATAATTAAAAAAAGTGTTTAAAGAATGATGATAGAATTTTTCCATATCATCAAATCTCACATAATATCAATTCTTCACATAATCTCATATAATGATGACTCTCACATAATAATTTTACAAATCAAATCTAAAGCATACTCGAATTTTAGTATCACCATAGATAGCAAGCCTCGCTTCGCTACGGAGAGACAACTCTCTCGAGTGAACCTACTTCCGCTTCCACAGCACCCTTAAATTACGCAACATTGTAACGAATCAATATACTCGTTAGTTATTATCTTTTATCGAAGCGGCCAATGTGCATAAATGTACGCAAATTGTAACGGCATGATAACGATGTGACTAAAATTAATTGAAGCGCCTTGCATACGGCTTCCTGTTCCTTTCTGCCGCATAAAAATCCCCTTAACGAAATTGTATTAATTCGTTGCTAATATAACCAGGAAGTGGTTGGTGAGGTACACGCTATTTGCACTTCCCTCAACTTTGCGGGCTGTCTTTCACTGCACGTACAAATTTCCCGCACCGTTGAAAACGGTGCAACGGTGCCGAATGCAAAACAGCCCACCTTAAACATACACCGGGTGCAGGTGTACGGAAAGTAATCGGGCTCGCGAGTTAATGGTTTGCTAAGCGGAGCACAGCGAAATGTGTTAATTCCACTGCCGGCTAAGAAGGAAAGAAACATGGGATACTCATGCAAAAACAAAACAAAAAAGTGAAGTGGTAGTGCAAACCCTAGGTGGTAAAGAAGCGGTAGTCATTTAGTCGAATTGAAAGGCGCGAAAGGTGGTACCTAAGAAAAGGAAATAAATACTCTCCCTTGGGGTCTATTTACTAACACTTCGACAACGCAGAAGCAACGCACGCATTGATCGAACCACTCCGCAGCTCACCGAGCAGAAGACGTGCAATTATCGCCAAAATTTCGCTAACTTACTCCACGCACTGGTCTTCCTCTCTAACTCTCTCTCTCTCTCTCTCTTTTTCTTTTTCGCTCTATTTCTATCTCTGTCTATCCATAGTACGTTTTCTCGACTAATTACCAGTAAAGAATTCGCCCCATGCTGTGGGATATTCAATTATTTTCTCCCGACGCTATTGCTTTATATTTTATCAACTATATACTACTGAGTATCAAATTATTACAGCGCTTGTCTACTTTCCCAGGGCCAAGGAGTTGTGTTTTCTAATGCGTTTGCTCATCGTCAAAATTATCAGTACTCTTCTTTTCTCAACTGCGTTTTCGCACCATCTGTGGAAAATACCAGTGGTGGATATAGTTGCGTCATTAAGAAATTTTCCATTGATGTCGATCAGAGTGCAACGATGAAACGCAAAGAATGTTTTTTATGCTAGTATGGTTTTATTTCTTCAGTAGTGGTTTTATTTCTTGTTTCCTTATCTACACCTTATGAGCATCGAGTTTTGGTAACATGTGAAAATTTTCGCAACATTTCGCTAGCTATTGTTAATATTTTTCATTTTTATGCTGGTGCTTTACCTTGTGCTATCCACAAAACGCACGAGAAAAAATGGAAGGCAGGGGGGTGCTGAGTTGCGTGCGTATGCGGGAGCGAAAGAGAAACAGTTGAGATGAGAGAGTGTACCCAATTTTCTTTCACTTCGAGCCTGCGACTGGTCTGACTGTTATTTTAGTGCATATCCGTTTTTTTTACAAGCCAAGCGACGAGCTGGGGTGGCGCGAGTTTTCTCTTTTCATTTCTCTTTAATTGTTTCTGCGCCGCAAGGTTTAGCGAAAATGAAGTCAATGCACTATAAACTATCGACGAGCCTATTAAAACGAGCAGTCGCTGTACCCCACCTTTTTTCAAACCGGTGAGTGGTACTATGTAAAACCTGTTAAGCACGACTTATAACACCGGAGCTGCTTTTCCGGGGGGGGGGATTTTCTATTTGCGTTGCGGAAAAAATCAGTCGAAAAATCGTAGACCGTCTTAACCAAAAAATAAATAAAAAAATAAAAACATCTCGGCACAACCTTAAAGGGTTGTCCTGCTGGGATATTAAGTGTATCGTATTCATTTAATCGTTTGGATCTGAACTAATTCCATAATCTGTGTGCGCATGGCTTATTATCTTTGTCTTCCCTCATTATCCTCCCCACTCTCTTCTGACGACGTCTTTTGATGACTTTTATTGCTCACCCTAAATTTCTACCAAAGCGTGAAAAATATCAATTCCTATTTAGATTTTGAACAAAAGTTTCAATAATGTGATTTCATTAATCTGTCAATTTGCATCCCTAGACTTACGTTTTGCTCAACGCATCGAATGTATAATGTACAGCTGCTTAATACGTACACTCAAATACCATCAATCAACAAAAGGTTATCCAATTATTGGCACGATAGTTGCTTAATTTTTTAATAAAGTAGCCTTGACGCGTTAGCATTAGAGCTGTGCAGTAACTAACCATAAACTTTCGACGATCGCGACTGGACCTGGAATCGATCACTTGAGAAATTGATTGTACTTTGCTTAAATAATTCTGTTGCGACAGAAATTAATAGTGTAATTCGCCAGGGCGAAACAAGAAAATACGCACTAAGCGATAACAGAAACGCATTCATATTTCGCCGGGCGAATTCAACGAAAAGTTCCGGTAAGCCGCGAGGCAGCGGCAGGACCTCAGTAGAAGCGAAAAAGTAGGCTGGGTACGATTTGTTTATGCTTCTAATACGGATGCAGTAAATATACCCAAAGTTGAAAAATAAAGTTGTCGAATCAAATCACAAACCACCATAAATCGTGCAACATATCCTAAATAATCCAACAAATTCGTTGAAAGCTTTATAATATTACCTAAATTTGGTTAGTACTATAGTCAGAGAATTATTAAAACCTTAAATAAGATCTATCCCAGCGCATCGCAGAGGCATCTGAATCAAATAGCACAACAACTCAATTCTCTTACAAAAACAAAATAGTGAATTTCAAATATTTGTTAGGTTCCAGTTGGTCGGCTGCCGGTGGATAACAATTATTTTGCACGACTCTGTTTAGCTGTTGGCAGTTTGAAAGGAAATATTTGCCAACTATGAGCGATGAACATGCAAGTGTCATAGAAACATGTACATGTTATCGCCAAGAAAATGAATTTATGTGTATATTTTAATACTTCATAATAAATGCAATGAATTTCAAAATATATGTCTTTTTTAAAGAATATTCTAACGTATAGCTTATACATACATAAAAATGTCAGCTAAGCTAAGCAACTACTTCAAATGCACAACACGCAATAATCCAAATGAAAACATTTTAGACTTTGTTTTCCAATTACAGTGTTTTGTACTTAAAAGTAATAAATTATAATAGATGAAAATAATTGTTTTGTATTAATGGTTTCAATTATTTTGAGTATGTCTCTGTTTGGAGACTTTCTGTATTTCAATTAATGTACAATTATATCCTAACTTTCTGAACGAAAGTTTGTGTGTGCACAAAAATTGTTTTATATTTGAAAAAAAATAACTATATTTTTATGTATTAATTTAAACGCTTTAGCTACAAACAATGAAGTTATATTTGACAGTGGCAAGGTCCAGTGGCTGCCTCTTTAGTTATTAGAGCATTTCCTTCGTATTCTCAGGCCTTCTCGTTTGTAATTATAAATAAGCATGAAAAAATATTTTATTATTTTTATGTTCAACACTAGTATTGAACGAAAAAATAAGTTCTGCAGGACGTAGCTTTTGTGGAACCCTATTGTTAGTTATTTTTATTTTATTTTATTAAACTTATTTAGGCAATAGCATTTGAGGTTATAGTAACATGTTTGTTAAATTGATTAAATGAAATGAAATTAAATGAGTGATTACAAAAAATTAGAATACATAAGAGATAAATGCATCCAAGATGGATGGCTATCAAGCTACTAAAAACGATTAGTTAATTAAGTATAAAACTACTTCTCTTTTACCGTTGTTTTTTGTATCAATATTATGATAATCATTAAGCTGTACTCATTATTGAGAAAAGCTTCGATCCAGTCGAATTTTACGAAATGGGTTCAAGGGTGGATGATATATCGCAGCACCATTTAATAAATCGTTTCGTCGTCACCTCAAATCTGCTTGATGTTTACAAAATGTGTTGCAGCGTAAATTTGGCTAACGTAAATATGCGAAGAGCAAAATTACCACGGATTTAAAAATGAACAAAAGATGAATATTCAATTTTGAAATCATTTTAAAGGCTTGGCTAATAATGTATGCTTGTTTTCGAACTGTTGATGGTAGCAGTTGCATAACAGCGATGGTCAACTGGGCGAGGATTAACAAATTGGAGTGTCGGTTGGTTCACATCTGACCGTCTTATATGTTCACGTGCCATAAAAAAAAACTATAGAAACTGTAGCCAAACCTAGATCGATAACAGCAAGATTTCCTCATGTGATGTTACACATACAGACAACATTTAAAACCCCGTTCCTCGTTAATGATCGATTTCATAAAAACGAATTTATTGGTGACGGCGATTTGGCCACCGAAATCGTGGCTTCAAACTCCGTACACGATCACATTATGGACATGGAGGCAATTGGAAGCGCAAGTTGAAGATGTCTGTTCGTGCGTGACGATTTGTTACCATTCACTGGGACCATTTTGAGTACGTTTTTGGAACCAGCCAGGTACTTTTCGAGTATGACACCACGTAATTTTCCGCTCGGTAGTGTTCATCGAAAAAACCCCCGCCAATGCGTCCCAAGTCGGTGTTCCTGATCATCGAGAAATACCTAAAATGTTCCCTTTCATTCGCGCCCTGTTAAAAACGACACATAATGTGGGATCGCTTTCACCATCTTCGAGTTGCTTAAAACGTAGTTTGCGGTCGGCCGCCAGTCGTCGAGACGTCAACAAATATTGCGAAATTCGAACACGAAGCCATGTGGAATTGTTGAAGGCAAGAAAGAGCGATACACACGAAGCAACGAAGCATCAATTCGTTATCTTCGCGATGCAACCAATTATAACAGACTCAACCGTCTTCCATCGCTCCAGCAGCCGTTTCAACAAGTTTGCTACTTTGGCCCGGTTGTGTGCGAGGGTTCGAAGATTCCTCAAATGCCGTTTGTTCTACAAAATACCACCCGACGCGAGAAATGTAGCACAGTTCTCAATTCCCCTTCGCATATCACCATTAACTTGGCCGCAATCATTACCCGATGTACAGTTGGGGCTACTTCATTTTCGAAGAGCTGGACTTCTATCCCGTTAGATGCATATACCGTTTTTCATAACTTTCTTTTCGCTATGTTGCTAGCCGCCGCGCTTTCCTCCACAGATGTCTACATTCTGGCTTGGCAGCTACAAAGGAAACCAGAAAGAAGGAGTGCATTGGTGGGGATCGGAAAAAAATGTTGCGATTTAACAGTTAGACCGTTCGAATTGGATGCATGCGAGCCAAAAAAAAGTGGACCTTCCCGTTGTATGTACTAAGACGATAGCAAGAACAAAAATGCTCCAAATGTGCTAGCCAATAGGGGGATGAGATGCTTTGTTGGCTAGCACATGAATAGAAAAATAGCAAAAATGGATCAAGATCGAACTAGCAGCGTGGTCATTCGGCCAATGCGAACCCCGACAGCTCGCCCCAATTGCTTTTGCCAGTGCAGCAAGCCAGCTGAAGGAAGAAAGGTGGTTGTACAGTCCGCGATGTCACCCAACAAACCTGTTGCTCGATCCGCCATCTCTAAGACATCTCTTGCTCTCGTTTTTTCTACCATTTTTATTATTCTCCTCGCCAACCATGTACGTAACGCGCCGAAAACTCAACGAAATCGAAAGCGAAAGCACATCGAAGTGGATCAAAAGCACGCGTCGTGCAGGGGCTTCGGGGAGAAAAGCACTCGTAAGAAAATAACAAAAAAAAAAATAACGACGCTACCCAAATAACTGAACATAGACTGCGCCTTTCACGTGCGGGTTTTGTATGTTTCGGAGCTGAGGTATGTTTTTTTAATCTTTTGCAACACTACAGACATTGTTTTTTCACCAAGATTTTTCACTTGGTGTTCATTCTAAATCATTTTTAATGATTTCAATTTTAATTTCTTTTTTAAGTGACGAAAACAAAGTACTGTAGCTTTATGGGAGGATAATTTGTGTTTTTTACAAACAAAAACATTTGAATGTTTTATTATAATAAATTCCAATTATAGAGTCCAACACTTAAGTAATTCTCTGTGGAAACGAATTTCCAGCACAAGAAAATCTTTTTCGATTCCTATTTTCCAGCCAAATGATATTGACCTCGGCTTTGGACGGTTTCGTAGCTGTCTAGTTGTGGCAACTCTCCGCTTTCTTTTTTATGATTTCTCTCTCTTTCTCTCTCTTTCTCTCTCTATCTCTCTCTCTCTCTCTCTCTGACTGCCTTCACATCGCTCGTTCCGTTTTCCGCTCGCTTCCATTTTTTCAGCTCGCTTCATGTAACTGTAACAGAATTTTGACTTACTTTTGTCACTGCTGTAGCGTTTGTTTCCTACTGCTCAGCTTTTCCAAACAGGTTGATCTGTGCGCAAACGTTTGTCCCTGAATGCACGCTGGACACCACTTGATTGTTGAGGTGTATGTTGGTTGAAGAAAACGTGGCACAGGAGCAATCGGATGTAATGGACTTTTGTTAAATTCGTTGCTTCAATCACTTCTGTGTGTTTTTATTTTGTTCATCTTTGAGTGTTGACCACCACCTGACAGGATCGATCAGGGCGTCAGTTAATGCTGCACATCGTCGTTTCACCCGAAGAGTAATTAAAAAAAAAACAAACACTGCACATAAACTATTGCGAAACCGTTACTACTCGCACCTCGACGTAGAAGTGTTTCGCAGCGGAAAAGTTTGCGGGAAATTCGTCCAAAAGCACACCGATCAATACACACACAAATTCACATTCACATTAACACGCACAGGCACATAGAAAAACCATGATACACACACGAGCGCGGTGGATCATATACATATATATACACCCGCACACATATAAACAACACCTCATTCACAGCATTCAACGTGTGCTTCCGATTCCGGCAAGGCCGAATGGGAAACTCCAGCTTCTCTAGCCCTGGCAGTGTTTCTACTGCACACCACTGACGCTTTTCCCTACGTACACGGGGGAAAAGGGAAACGGAGCAACATTGGGCAACGTGCAAGGCTGCCGATTTCCCTAGTCTCGGCTCGGTTCACTCTCTCTCTGATGGAAACGCTCCTTACCGTGGGGCTCCTACCGTTGCCGTACGCGGTCGAAACGATTGTGAACGCAGCGCGATATGCGCAACGTTCGAGAAGCTGAGTGGTGCTGATCCGAGTTGCTGCCCAAACCGAGCCTCGAGTGGAGAAAGAGAGATGCGAAGAGAAAGGCACCCGACGCTAGGTGCCTGGATGGTAGACCGAAAACGTGCGCACACCGAAGACGATTACTTTCCCTTCATCGCTAAAACCACGCACTCGCGATCGCTCGTGGAGTGCGAGGAAAACGGTACTCTGAAATAGCTGAACATGAGCAGCTGCACTAAGGGATTTTTATTGAGTTCATCGAGCGCATAGATCAACATTGTGCGCGTGTACCAGAAAAGGTTAATGTTGTACATTTTTTGAATAACAACTTGATAAAATACATCCATAAAAAGTAATGAGTTCACTGTTCGAAGTGAATCGGCTGATCTGAAAATTGATTAAAAACGGAGGTTTAATTATAAATAACGGTCTGGTTCATAACCAAAACATAGCTAAAGTTTGCTACTTTAGTAAGAAGCTACTTTTCTAACATTTGATTCCAACATTTTGTTGGTCCAAGCAATCTTTTGAGGAAGATGCTCAGAAAGGTATTTCTGTCGCGGTATTGAAACCGATCGAATGACGAGCACGACAAATTATAATCGCAAATACATTATAAGCGAACATTTCGTAAGATTTTCTTTTTTTTTGTTGATTGTTAATACAACGGATATCTTTCGAATGACTCAGTATCGGAGTACGATAAGTATTATCTGGTACTTTTTCAATTTAATGTTAGAATAACGACATGAAATGGAAGCTGTATAATCTAACTATCAACGACTAAAACGAAATAAAGCATAAATATAACAATTATACCGTTATCCGCAGACTAATTAATGATTTCAGTTTTAATCAATTTTTGTTAGCTTTATTTACCTAACCTAGGTGCGTTTTGTTAACGATGTTTTTGAATTAATAACGTCGTATATTATCATCTGGACTGAGTGTATCACAGCATTTATTTTAGTACTTGCTGGTGTATACTTTTTCTTTTATTGTCGGCTTTAATGAGTGTCGGCAAAATAAAGGCAATAATATTGTTGGTATCATGAATAATCACAATACACGAATAGTCATATTACATTTAAAACTATCATAACTAATAAGCGATACGATCCCACAGTCCCAATTACCACGGAAACGATTTGCCTAAAACGAAGCTTTCGTTTCCCTTTAGTTCCACACGTTATAGATCTTTCTCTTTCTGCCGTTTTCCCTCCGTATTTTCTCTGCTGTTACACTACCATTGAGCTAGTAAACGATCACTTGCTCTCTTCCTGAACCCCACCGATATCGATCATTTTCTTCCGTCTGCAGAGGGATTGCAAAATCATTTCTGGAGAAGCTTCTCACCCATGTTGAGGAAAAAAAAACCTGCAAAACCTGCTGAAGAGAGAAATTTTCAAGAGCAAGCTTTTGTTTCATTGTAGCATCCGTGGAGCGGGCAGCAAAAGAAGCAAACGCTACGAAAGTAACACCGTTGCGCTTGGAGACAGAGCAGGATGGATAAAGTTATCAAAAGAAAAAGAACGAGAAAAAACAAAATCTGCCTACTAAATGTAATACTATGTCGTGATCGAGTTCGTTTCATATAGTTTCCTCACTTGGCATTCCTTCACATTTTTTAAAAGTTGGTTATAAAGATATGTGAGTGAAATGAAGGGAAATAAAAAAACAAAGAGGAAAGGAAGCGACGATAAACACGAAAAAAGCCGGAAGAAAACTTTTTAACTCCTCTTCCATACCCACGACTCACACCTGGAAGCGAACAAAGTATTAAAATTTGTGAATAGACAGCCAATTGGACAGGAAACAATAAAAACAAGTAATAATATCTCAAATGCAAAAAACAGCGCCAATGCTTCTATTCTAGTCCATCACATAATAACAGCAACAAATGTGTTAAGAATATTACAAAATAACTTAGCAATACGGCCAGGCCGTTTCTCCTTTAAATAATAAAATTTAAAAAAAATTACAAAATAACTTTAATTATTAATTAATTACAAAATAACTTTAATTATTAATACGGCCAGGCAGTTACTCCTCTAAATAAATAAATAAAATATAATTACAAAATAACTGTTCGATTTAGCGCAAGCCAGCCTTTATCCACCAGATTGAGATCATTGAAATAAATTAAGTGTTTACAGTATTAAATTTTGAGAAGTATTTCAAAGGAAAATAATCAACAAAAAAGTTGTTTTCAGGAGCATAGTGGGGGTTTTTACAGTACTAAAGTTTAAACGCTAAGGATAAAAATCTATTGGAGATTAATTAAAACAAAAATTATGCATGTATTAACTTCATTTGAACTAATGAAAACTTTCGCCAATTTCTTTGCTGCAAAGCAATATTTGTGGTGTGCAATATATGGATTTTATCCATCCATCCAAATGTGTTCAATTTATTCTCCACTGCGGTTCAAGTAGTTGATGCGAAAAAAAATCTAGCAATTTTCAACTTCAGCTTAATTTTCAGATCAGCTGGGGAGCGCAAGCATTCCTCCACGTCAATGGATTCGAGATGATCAAATAAAAGACCGACAGTAAATATTGCAGCATGTCAATATATTGATACATCTAAAAGCACTTACACTGCCAGGTGCATTGGATATCATGCATTATTTTGCGATGTTTAATTTGTTTTCATTGTTTTAAAATTTATTTGTCAAAATCTAGTAACATTACAAAAGAGGAAGGAAAATTTTAGGAGCAAAACAATTTTCACGGGATTGTAAAGTTTTTCATAGACTTTATAACTAATATGGTTAGTACTTACATTCTCATCCATTCGCATAAGACTCAGTGCGTTAAAACCGCGAACTAAATGTTTAATCAAATATGCTATGCTTCAATAGTTTTATGCTATGTTGTTGCTGGTATAGATAATATAAATACAGTCTAAAAATTATTACAATTTGATTAGATTAATGTTGTAATACAGTGCTTAATGTTCTGTTGACAGTGATGTAGAAATGCATCACTGGTACGGGTACGAATCCGACTCCTCTTGAAGGCTATTTAGGCTCTTCGTACCCTACTCCTGCTCAAAACGTCCACGGCGTACAGAACGGTAACATGTCACT